>JAODAL010005050.1:0-148328 GCA_025379985.1 Phyllomedusa bahiana
TCCACCCCCAAACAAATTTCCCTGGGGGGGAAAGATTTTGTACGCCCTGCATTGAGAAAAAAAATTTTAAATGGTGCACTTTCCAAGTTAGCCGGGCATCCGGGAAATTCTAAATTTTTTACTATTGATCTCTTGACACTATTTTTCCCCCAATCTTGTTCAAAAAGTCAAAGATTTCATTCTAATTCTAATTTTTCTTAAAAAAAAGTTCTTGATAAAAACCCTCCGCAGCTTCTTCCTTATCCATCCCTGAGAAACCCTGGCCCCATATTGCTATGGACTTTATCAGGGAAAATTTACGCCTTTTTAAAAATCATACAGTCTTTTTGGGGTGGTCACTGACCTTTTTTTTCCACTTACAGGCCTCCTACAACTCAATTTTAGGTTTTCCCGCCGGAAATGGACCCCCGCCACCGCAAGGATGGTGTTTAAGCCACCCGGGGGAAAAACAAACCCCCGGGAATTACCAACCCGGAAAGGGGAAATGAACTTCTGCGGCGATTCCATTTTCCCCCAACTTGTTCCCCACTTACTGGGCTTCTTGTTTTTTTTTTCTGTACAGACGACATCCCCACCCTCCCCTCCCGCTTGATGTCAAGTGTGGAAACCCCCTCTGGAGGGTCACGGTAGACAAAGCAAGTGACAAGAAACAGACCACCCCCAGTAAGATAAATATTGGCTATAACCAAAAGCTTCGCCTAAGATTTAGTATAAAAAACGGGCACGCTTCCTGGAACCCCTTTACGATCTTGCAATGCATCAAAACGTCTGTTACAAACTTGCCCGCCTCATCTTGGAAATCCCGAATTCATTCCATGTTCTTTTCTCAACCCTTTTTTCCCAAAAGCCAATATTGCCTTCAATAAAGCAGATTTGGGAATTTTAAAATTGAGGAAAAAAGACCCCGGCAGAAAAAAAAAAACCCCCAGAGGGAAATGTTTTTTAATGAAAAGAAAAGACAATTAGTTTAAAGCGATTCAATTAGGTACAAACCTCACTTCCGGATGCCCGAAAGTAGATTTAAGAAATTGTGGGGCCCCTCCCCCTTTCCCCCCCCAAAAGAAAAATTCCGGCTCTAGACACCCCCCCGGGGAATACTCGCGCATGTCCCCCCCTTCCAAATTTTTAGGGCGCAAATGCCCCCGGGGTCAAAACCCCCCAAACCATGCAGGGGCCCCAACCATTAAACTCAAAAAGCGGCGCATAGAAAAATAGATACATGCGTCCACCAAAATACAAAAAACCTGAAAATTTTATAATGTACACGTTTGCATAAATAAAATCCCAAAAGCTTTCAAAGCACATTTTAAACTAAAATAATCTTTTTAAAAACACCAATCTTCCATTAGTACCACGCTATAATAGTGCAGGACAAAAGGTTACATACTAGCCCCCCCTCCCAAGACCACACTTTAAAAACAATGACTCTATAAAAACCATCCCTTCAAAAATTTCAAAGGGGTCCCCAAATATAAAAAACCATATTCTGGGGAATATAAAAAATAAAAACCCTTTATTAAATAAAAAAAATAAAATTTAAATCGATAGAAATTTATGTTAAGGGAGGGAAAAAAAAAATTTAATGAAAATAAAAAAAAAATGGCCCCGGGTTTAACCAAAAATTAGAAAAAATGGAATGAATGACATAGTTTCATTCAAGCCCCTGGTTTTTAAAAAATTTTTTAAAAAGATGGATCCAGAAGGTCCTCCCCTGTAAGATTATTTTTTTTATAGTTGCCCATTCTTGGGGTTTGGTTTTACTACTTCAAGAAATGAGAAGAGAGTTTCTGTCCCTTTTTTCCCCCCCATGTACTTTCTACCCATTTTGCCTCGCACCCGGGGTATCTCGCCGTGTTTATGTCACCATTTGTTCAAAAAAATTTTTTCCAAACCCAAGTTTCTAGACGTTTTTGCCCACAACATAAGTGGACAAAGGGGACATGAGTAATGATCACCCCTCGGGTTTACCCGTTAGCAAAAGTTGTCAAATTTTAAAAACTTTTCAACCCCTTCAAAACAAAACCTTTGTTCCCCCTTCATATAAAAAGCATCGCATTTTTACAAATTTTACATATGGGGATATTAAACCATGTCCTTTTTGGCTGAGGGGGGGGGGGGGCAAAAAAAAATAAGAAAAAACCTATCCCTCAAATTCCCCTTTTTTCCTTCTGTACTTTTTAAATGGGTTGGATTTAAAAAGATCACGACATATTGGGTCTTGCAAAAGGATCGGCCAAAATGTTTTAAGGTCCTCCTTACCTCCCCCCGAGGCCAAAATCAAAAGTTTTCCAATTTTTTCTAAGTTTTTTTAATGTTTCCCCCGTTTTTTGGGCTTTTTAAAAAGGGGACTCTGGTCCCTTTTTAAAGCCCCCTTTTTCTAAGCCTCCCCCCAAAACTGATCTAGGGTACCTTCTTTCTATGGGAAACCCCCTTTAATGATCTGCCTCTTTTTTTGAAAAAAAGGAGAATGGGGCAATTTCTCTGAATCCCCGGTAAACTGACCTTTTGGGAAACCCTTTTTTTCAATGGGGGGGGGGGTGCAAATACTCATCTCTTTCAAAAAAACGAGATAATGTTGTCTAGACCCTGTCCAAATTTAAAGATGACATCATCAAAAGTATTGCCCAAAACGACACATCGATTATTGTCCTTTCCCTTTGTTCAAGAAAACAATGGTGCTCTTCCCCAGCCCAGGGGGCAAAATTGCATAGGTGGGGGGCGCAAAGGGGTACCCCTAGCGGGACCCCTGAGGGTTTGGGGGAAAAAGCGGGCCCTTAAAAAAGAAAAAATTTTTTTGTCTATTAAAAGTTTGCTATAAAAGCTCACAACTGTATTATATTAAGCTTTGAAAAACCCGATACTTTTTAGGAATTATTTTCTTGTCCTTGGGCAGAAAACAGTCAAAGAGCCTTGTTTCCCCCCTTCCCTACCCTTTTTCCTGCAAACCATGGGGTGTACGTTGATAAAATGGCCTAATGAACATTTGTAATTACTCAAATGGATGTTGGGTGAAACCCGGCTTAGCCAAAACACTCCCCTGTAGGGCGGGGTGACCTGGCAGAAAAAATCTTGCTGATATAGTAAAAATAAACCTCTCCTTTCCAGTTCAACAACAAGAAATGATTAGAGAGGGGAGGGGGAAAATTTTTTGAATTTGCTCTGCTTTAAAATTTCTTTAGTAACTGAAGCAAAGGAAGCAGTACAACCCGGGGGGTTGTGTCTGGAAACGGTTTGCTAGGCCCATTTACAAGTTTTTTTGGCACTTTAACAGAGGTGTTAAAAGGGAAGTATCAGACGAAGTATAGAGCTAAGGGGGTTACATTTGGGCCCGTGTTCCCCGGCTTTTTTCCGACGGTTTTTGTGGCTCACAAATCCGCCGTGAAAAAAGGGAGGGGCGGGGCCCGGAGCGCGGGGGTGCCCCGCCCCCCCGGCCCCATGCATTTGCATTATCTACGGCGCGTACCCCCAAAATAATGGCTGTCCTTTTTTCACCCCCCCGGCGTTTTTCCCCGAGCGGGGTGGAGCGAGGAATCCACTGTTCCTTGAAGCAGGGAACCGAAATGATCCGGGTTGGCGCCGTACTCGCGCAAACCCGGTGCGCAGTAGGGCCCCAACCCGGGCAAAAAAAGGGCCGCGTAAACGGGGCCTAAACTAATGTCGGCAATACACATTGCAGAAAAACGTTATCACTTAGTTGCTAAAGTCTGGGTGCCTTATTATTATGATCAAAAATAAATTGCTGTGGGAAATGTATGCACTCCCTTTCTTGGATGCTAGATAGGCTATCCAGTGTACAGGAAAGGGGGTGATGCCGCATTTCCCCCCACCCTCTGATTTATTTTTTTTACATGTATTAAATATATTTTAAAAAGGAGGAAATAAGTTTTTTTGCCCTGTTACAAACGGGATTGTGCACTGTACTTGCACAGCCTTTTCAAGCAACCCGGAAAATGAACTGAAGCAGAGATGCCAGGGGCATAGTTTACCTGTCTGGGAAGATGCAGGGCAGGGCGAACGTGCTAGGAAAATTAGGAAGTGGGGGCAGGAAGGTATAGATTGAAACTGCAATGCATTTTTATGAGTTGTATGAAAGGCGCTGGGAACTACTGACACTCTCACAACAGGGGGTTTTCTAAAAAATGGGTTTATAATAATGAATAAGAAGCAAAAGAAACACAAGAAGGGAATGGGAAATTTTTTTACATTTAATGAAAACATGTTTATAGTGATCTATGAAATCCCTTTAAATTTACAGAAACTCCTTTAAAATTCCACATCCCCGTGGGGCTCTGTGTCTCAAAAGCTTCCTTTGAGTTTTTTACTATTACCCGGGTGTTCATTCCCATTTTCCCCCCATTTGGCTCCATTAATGTGTGAGCCCCAAGAAAGGGGAGCAACCCTAATTTTACACTGCAAAAGGGGAAAAGAGCCTTTCCCCCAATGAAAAGTGCTTTTGCCTCTCCACAGTTTTCATAGCTAGACCCTAGAAAACCTCTTTTTCTGGGGGTGGGTAGAGACGCGCCCGTCCTGTCCCAGCAGAAAATTAAAGGGAAAAATATTACCTGTGGGTTTTATTCCAAAACCTTTATCCCGCCCAAAAACAAATACATCACCGATGATGTGAATTTCTTGCTGTCAAGCTGGGCCTTTAAAGAATGGCGACATTTTTGGGGGACCTGTATCCACTGACTACACGCCATAAGAACCTCCAACTTGCAGAGGGGCAAACCCGAATCCCCATCAAGCTCGCTGGTCTCGTTCCTTCTCCCACTTTAACTTTCTCTTACATTTCAGGCAAGTAAAGAAGAGTATCACAGCCAATGCTCTATCCCATTCAGCTGATGTCACAGATCAAGTCTACAAGCCTCAGCACATTATTGATCCTGACTCTTTTTCGCCCAACCCCCTTTATCTTCAGAATTTTGCCCGGGGAATCATTTGTAGACAAGTTAAAGGAAACAGTTGTTATCCTGGGGCTTTTCCAAGTTGGCAGGGCATTCTTCGGTGTGTAGGTCGCTTCATCTGATTTTCAGACACTATTGTTGGCCTTCCCACCACAAAGAGGTTAAGGATTTTGTGGCTACGTGTCCCATCTGTGACCATAACAAAGTTTCACGTCATAATCTGGTTGGTCTTCTGCAACCTCTGCATGTGCCTGAGACCTCCTGGACCTACATCACCATAGACTTTGTAACTGACCTTACACCTTCATCCAATTGTACTATAATTTGGGTCGTTGTGGACCGCTTCTTCAACATGGCACATGTTGTCACATTGTCTGCCTCCTGCTGACCAACTAGCTAACTATTACTTCAAGGACATCTTCCGCTTACATGGGTTACCTCTGCATATTGTGTCTGATTGTGGGGTCCAGTTTATATCCAAGTTCTGGTGTGCAATTTGTGTATGGAAGTGAGATTGGACTTCTCTACTTATGACCCTCAGTCAAATGGACAAGTATAGAATGTAAACCAAGTATTAAGCAACTATATCTGTCACTTTGTCTCTGAACAACAAGAGGAATTGGCAGGGGTTGTCTCACCATGCTGTTTCAAAGAGCCACAGCTAGCTTCAGATTCACACTTCCTGTTCAGACTGTGGGTGGTTTTATATCAGTGATTGGCATATCGCTCTGTTATTCCTAAACTGTAAGGCACAAGGCTATAGAGTGTAATGACTCACTGGAATCAGGTGGTGTATCCACTGGGTCGCCTGCGGATCTTGATCTAACCAAGCCAAGGAGCAGAATCAAGGGAGCTTCCTGATCTTCACCCTCAACCCCTGCAATAGGGCTTGGATTCTGGTACAGGGAGCTCCCAGGTTGCTATCCTCAAAGCATTCACCTGTGACGACAGCTGATGTACAGACTTGGTACTGTATGTTGCAAATGAGCAGAAGGTCAGGGCAGGTGGAGTTCTTTTAAAGTTGAGGACAAGTCGAGATCCAGATAGGCAGTGGACAGAAAGTGAAGTAAAAAACAAGCCCATGCCTATGGCCTCGGAGACAAGTTGCAGCATGTTTCATTACAGTATCTCCCTCTTCTTTATTGCCATGATCTGATTAAATCTGTAGGAGAATCTGGAGTCATTGATGTTCTCTGCAGGTTCCCATGATCTTTCTTCTGGGCTGAAACCTTTCCAATCAATTAAAGTTTTCCCCTAATATGCTTAATATCCAGAATTTCCTTAACCTCATGTATATCTTTTAACTTGTCCTTTGACCTTCTCCTTCAACACATCCGATTTATGACACCTTTCAAAGGTTTTCTTGTAGGTTCCCAACAAATAAAACTCTCAGTTTTTGTCAATTACATTCTTCTAATCATATTTCAACCTCCTTTCTTTCATATCTCCTGCTTCAGCTCCCTGTCAGGTTTTAGGATTAACCTGGATAAGGCAAAAGTTATATTATTGAAAGGCCGCTCTAAAAAAATATGGTCAACTAACTATCCTTTCAAGTGGAACTCTACCTCCCTCTTCTGTCCTGCAACACAGATTACCCATTAGACATCTAAACTCTACAAATACAGTTTAAAAAACACCCATTTATATCCTATCTTGAATCTCAGGATGCCTCATGGAAAAAACTTGCTCTATTTTTCTTGGGAGGAGTTAACTTATTGAAGATGGTAATACACACGTGGATAAAATTGTTGGTACCCTTTCATTAAAGAAAAATCTACAATGGTCCTTAAAATAACTTGTAACTGACAAAATTAATAATAAATTTACTGAAAATCAACTGATGAAAATCTAATGCTTCACAGCAGGTACAATATTCTTCTCTTTGTATGTGTTATTTTTATGTCTGTGAACATAGACCTGATGTTACTTGCCAAAAAGCTCCAGTTTTGTCTCAACTGTCCAAAGGACATTATCCCAGAAGCTTTGTGGTTTGTCAATATGTATTTTCCCAAATTCCAGTCTTGCTTTTTTGTGATTTACTTTCAACAGTGGTTTTGATTTTGGTTGTCTTTTATTAAGTCCACTTTGGTAAACCACTTTGTACCTTGACCTTGGAGTTTACCTCTAATCTCTTTGGAAGTTGATCTAGGCTCTTTAGTTACCATTCGTATTATCTGTCTCTTCGATTTGTCATCAGTTTTCCTTTTGCCACCACATCCATAGAGGTTGGGTAAGTCCCATAGACCTTACATTTTCGAATAATATTTGTTACTGTAGTAACAGGAACATCAAGCTATTTGGTAATGGTCTTATAGCCTTTACCTTTAACATGTTTGTCTACACAACTCCCTCCCTCAAACTTCCTTTGGTCCATGTTCAGTGAGGGTACACACCATGATATCAAACAGCACAGTGACTACTTTTCACCCTTTAAACAGACAGGCTGACTGATTACACATTTAAAGACAACCATGATGCTAACTATAGAACACATCTTAGTTTAAAGGTCAAATTATTTTCCATATTTTCAAGGGGGGCCAGTTTAATTTTTTTCTTTTTAATTTTTGTGGTTGAACCACAATTCAGACACAATTCCTGATTTTCAATAGTTGGTTTTCAGTAAATTAAAATTCATTATTGCTTATGTCAGTCTTCAAGGTATTTCAGTGACTGTTGTGGGTTTTTCTTTCTTTAACCCCTTAAAGGGGTTGTCTCGCTACAAAAAATAGCTTTCAAATTGTAGGGGAAAACAAAATTAAAGACCCTTTTCCAGATATATTGCATTGTTCCCTGTTTTCCCTAAAGAGAACAAGTGAATTTTTTTACCCCCATGGCTATTTCATTTCCCCTCAGAAAACCGCCCTGTAAACAAATCTCCCGGGCTTTTTGTTAATGAGATAACGAGAGTGAGTCTCAAAAGGTTGGCAGTGTCAGCGTGTCCGTGCTGCCAGACAGAAAAAAAAGCTTGATTTATCTCAAGTAAACAGCTCTTAATTAGGGCTTTTGTTTTGGGATCAGATAAGAAGCCCTGCCAGTATTTTGAAAAGCTAATCTAATCTAATTTTGCTCGAAAGCACAAATTTTAAATGCTGTAAAACCATGGAGCTTAAAAAATTTTAGTCTAAAAGGGAAAAGTGCCCAAGAATTTTTTCATGATTTTTTTAAACCCTGGGGGGGAGAAAAACTTTAAGCCAAAGCCTGAAAGTTTTAATGATAGAATATTTATTTTTTTTTTCCTCCTTGTTTTTCAATGTTGTAACTTTTTTATTTTTTCAGGGACACAGTTGTATGGGGCCTCGTTTTATTCGAGACGAGTTTACTTTATGGAGGAATAGTTTAAGTTCACTTATAAATAACTGCAGAATTTTTTTTCAAATTTTTTTTTTTAATTTTTTTTTTTACACCATTCACATTTCACACTTAATAATTTTTTTAGTTAAATTTCCCTAGGTTGTTACAGTCGTGTGGATCCCAAATATGTGTAGGTTTTTTTGTGTGTGTGTGTAATGTATGCACAATTATTTTTTATTAAATATTTATTTTTATTTTATTATTTTTTTTATTTTTACACTTTTTATGTTTTTTATTTTTTTTTTAAACCCCATAAAGGGGAGAACTTTTGGGACTTTTTTTTTCTCCACTTAATTTTTGTATTAGCATATTCATTAGCTAATCATTGCAATCTGTTTTTTGACACAGGCGTGATCAGGACGCACACAGTTCCCCGATCACTGGTTTTTTAACAAAGCCCTGGGGTTTACTTAGGCCCCCCGGTGACTGTGACCCTTTCCCCCCGGGCTCTGTGGGGTCCCGGGGTGTTCCGATCACCCCGACAGAGAGGGAAACCCTTTGATTGGTGCGGGGCGATCATGGAAATCAAAGGGTTAAAGAAAGCCGGGGAGCAAAGGGGTTTCCCCTGTCCCCGGGTTTGAGGAGCTTGTGCAAAATCGAGCGTTTTGTCAGCCCCAATTCACGCTGTTGCGGCCCCGGAGCTGCAAACTCCGATGTCTGCAGTGACGAAAAGATTTCGCTGCAGCGAACGACCTGAAATGCCCATCGTCAAAAGACGGTGGGCGGTCGTTAAGGAGTTAACAGAACCAACTATTTTGTCCACGTGTGTATTTTCAAAACTCATTTATGTAATACAATCCCAACCACCGTATTTGAAGCCCAAACACCTTAAACACATTGACGCACTTTTCCATTTCTATTTTTTTTAAATTGTCTTTATTTGGAAAAGCGGAAATCAGACGGGTACAAAAAACTTGTTACTCCTATAAAGAATACAATATTGTTGTAAAAGTCTAATTCCATCAAAAAAAAGCGATTTTTAAACCCTTTTAAAACAATTTTTAGACATTTTTTGGTATATAAATTTGGCCCCTTTTTTCCTTTTTGTAATTACCTATTCAAGTAACTACTAAACATAGAAAACTTTACACCTAGGACGTGTTAGGAGAAATGTTGTACTACGTAAAATTAATTGAGAAATTTCCCTCCCCCGGGCCCTATTCCACCTCCCACCCCACACCAGGGGGCCCCCAAAAAACCCTGGTCATGTTGCAGTCGCCCCATCAACAGACCAACACCGACAACTTGGTAATGACTTCGGCACCTCTATTCAGGATTTCGTTAGTACTCACTACCACATTCATAAAGTAGTAACTAGTGGTCAAACAGGGATGTTAACCTATCCGTTATTACGGGATTATCTGGCTGCCCCTCTAGAGATCGTCCCTGAGACTATAAAGTAAGAGGCTTTCCCCTTCCCACGGGTTCCCGTAAAAACCCATGATGTCACCCAAAAACAAGAGTAATTTTTTGTTTATCCCACGGGGCTGGTTTCCCTATAAATCTCCCCCAGAGACAAAAGAATTTTCCCACACGTTCCCTTGTTTTGCATCCCCTCCCCCCCGCATTCTCAGTAAGGGGGCACTTCTCCATGAACGTGTAAAGGGTTTGGGGCATGGGGGTTGCAGCCAAAATTTGGGGGAGTATTGTTTTCCCTTGGCCGGGGTGACATAAGTAAAAGAGCTGTACCCCCTATTGTAAGGTTTAGATGTTTCCCCTTCGTCGGGCCGAACAAAGCCCAGGAGCACTCAGGGGAAATGGGGGACACCAAGTGTCTTGTATATAAGGGCTATGTTTTTCCCAGTATTGCGCGATCCCGGGGCAGGCCCACAAACAATGGTAAAACCCTCCGGAGGAGCCACAACGAAAGCCCATCTGAGCAAATTTTCCCCATACGAGCCCTTTTGGGGAGTCAGAATGCGTTATGCACAATTTTTTAAGATTATTCCGCATAAAGAGTATAGGGAAGAAATTTATGAGCCGTTGACAGAGCAGACAGAATAAAATTTGGCATGAATTTCGGATCAATTGTCACCCATCTAGCTAATTGTGTAGGAGTATCCTCATATTCCAAACTTCCAAATAGGAATCTGTAAAATCTGTGATAGTGTCTCTGTCTAGCTGGAGGGGTTTAGGGTGGTCCCGTCAAACATGTCCCCTTCGGTCCGTCATTGATATTTAGAAAAACCCCCTTGCAGTAAAGGTTTGCCTGCAGATAATAAAAAAGGTATTACTATGTGGGGAAGTCCGCCTGTAATTCTCCTAAGTATTTGGTTTTGGGCGGGGGTTTTACCCAGGGCCTCTAGGGTCCCCAGGCCCGTGTTTGTCACCCCCGGAAAGTACCATGAGGGTTTTTTTCCCCCCTGAAATTCCCCGGTTATGATAGCGACAATGTAAGAGAAAACCGAGGAGTAAGTTTTTTAAGAGCCCTCATCTTATTCCAGCCCGGGACACCGGCAAAACAGAACATATTAGAATGCTCCGGTGGGATTTGGGATACGCAAAGTGACAAAGTCAATTAAGGAATTTTTGGAATTACAATCTCCCTGAGGCTATAGAACACCCTTTAGTGCCTTTTTCCAACCCTAAAGTACCTGCCCCAAGGCCCGACAAAATCCTTTAAAACTAGGGGAACCCCCCTTTCCCCCCATTCTTTTTTTGGGTTTGACAAAAAAATGAGGGAAAAGCGTGCCCTCGTTTGCCGAATAAAATGCACGAAAAGGGCATTGATTTCCTTTTCATCCTTGGGTTTAAATAAAAGGGAGCATTTGGACAGTACAGCACCTTGGAAATTCAACAATTTTTAAAAGGTTTGTTCCCCCCTAAAGTTAAGTGTAATATTTTCCCAAGTTTTCAGCGTATGTGTTGCTGCCGAGATGTACTTCCTCAGATAATCCTGGTATATTTTCGCCGGGTTTCTGGTGAGTAAAATACCTAGGTAACTTAATGATGTTTGTACCAACCCATGTTTAAAAGAGGCTGACCAAAAAGGGGCCCGGCACGGCCTTCAAAGAAGGGCCCTCACTTTTATCCCTATTTATTCTATCCCGAGAGGGGGCCCCCTTCCCTGACATTTCTAGGAATGGGGGCAAAATTTTTTTTGGGTTTTGGGTTTTCATTAAAACAAATCATTGCATAAGCAGTGAGTTTTAAAGTCCCGGTTTCATTAGTAATGCCCTGGATAGATGACTCTTGAGAGATATAGTATAGAAGTGGGTCTATCGAAAAATTGAATAATATGGGCGAGAGTGGGCAGCCCTGCTTCACCCCCCTGAAAAGATCGACATGTGGTGTTGTGCGCCCATTTAAGATCAGTGCGGTGGAACGTTTTTAAATGGGGAAGGGTTTAAAAATTTTAAAAAGACCCCCAAAACCCTCTTTCACCCGCAGCACTTTTTGGAGGGCCCAAAGAGTTTTGCAAAAGCCTTCTCGGCATCCGGGTTAAAGGGGTTTTATGTTACAACGATCATGTTCAGATTATGGGGGACATAAAAATAAGCATTTTGTAAATTTGGGGTTTCATTACCCCTGTCACTTGGTTTTTGGAGATATGGTTCCTGTAAAACTGCATTTTTGTTTTGCTGTTGCCTGTGCTGGTCAAATGGCCCCCCGGTCGATTTTCTAGACAACCCCTGCATGTGTTGGGGCTGACATTTCATTCAGCCCGTTGGGGAAAAGCCCCCAGACGGGGAAACCCCCCGGCCACGCCCCCTGTGGGATGGCTGCCTGCCACCCCTGTGTTTTTCCTCTCTGACTGCTAAATTTAATGAAACCAAGGTTGCGTCTTAATATATCTCCCAGCTCTATGGTGATGATCTGGGCAATGACTGCCTGTTTAAAGGGCTTTTGCCAAGAGGTTGTTTCACCTCCTCACAGGTCCAGTCCTTAAGCTGCTACTTTGAAAAGAGGGCGTTCTATTCCTCAGGGCTAATGCAAGCCCCGTCTCCTTATGATGTCATCGTCTGTAGTGTTTAACATAAGGATTCAACAATGTGTCTGCATAAGCTGCTTGTATAGTGCAGTGCTTAGGTGATCACCTTTGCAAGAGAGAGGTTGGGAGTTCAAGCCCCATCAGTAGTTTGTTTTTTTTTCTTTTATAAATTGTACACATATGTAAAGATATGAAAATATATGTGTAGACATCTATAATTTTATTTATACACACACAAAGCTCCCCTTTATAGTGTCCCATTGTCACAGTAGTCACACCAAGCACTTCCAACATATGTGATACAATACATATACTCTATGGGATGAGACATGATATAGGGGAGCTATGTATGCGTGTATATATATCATTATAGAGATTGACATATACACTCACCGGCCACTTTATTAGGTACACCATGCTAGTAACGGGTTGGACCCCCTTTTGCCTTCAGAACTGCCTCAATTCTTCGTGGCATAGATTCAACAAGGTGTTGCAACGATGCTCAATTGGTACCAAGGGGCCCAAAGAGTGCCAAGAAAATATTCCCCACACCATGACACCACCACCACCTGCCTTAACCGTTGATACAAGGCAGGATGGATCCATGCTTTCATGTTGTTGACGCCAAATTCTGACCCTACCATCCGAATGTCGCAGCAGAAATCGAGACTCATCAGACCAGGCAACGTTTTTCCAATCTTCTACTGTCCAATTTCGATGAGCTTGGGCAAATTGGAGCCTCAGTTTCCTGTTCTTAGCTGAAAGGAGTGGCACCCGGTGTGGTCTTCTGCTGCTGTAGCCCATCTGTCTCAAAGTTCGCCGTACTGTGCATTCAGAGATGCTCTTCTGCCTACCTTGGTTGTAACGGGTGGCTATTTGAGTCACTGTTGCCTTTCTATCAGCTCGAACCAGTCTGCCCATTCTCCTTTGACCTCTGGCATCAACAAGGCATTTCCGCCCACAGGACTGCCGCTCACTGGATGTTTTTTCTTTTTCGGACCATTCTCTGTAAACCCTAGAGATGGTTGTGCGTGAAAATCCCAGGAGATCAGCAGTTTCTCAAATCACCTTTCTTCCCCATACTGATGCTCGGTTTGAACTGCAGGAGATTGTCTTGACCATGTCTACATGCCTAAATGCACTGAGTTGCCGCCATGTGATTGGCTGATTAGAAATTAAGTGTTAACGAGCAGTTGGACAGGTGTACCTAATAAAGTGGCCGGTGAGTGTATATTTTAGGTCTCTATACATATGTGGAGAATTTAGGGGGGAAAAAAAATACTCTGTGAGGGACTAGAACTCCAAACCCCTTCGTTGTAAAGCTAAAACTCTACTGCTGCACCAACAGCCCAAGTTAGTAACAGGCTGAGCAGGGTCTTTTCTAAAAGCTGAGTGCTTCACGCTCATGTTACTGACAGCAAGCAGAGATCTTTACTTGAAGCTGACATTTGTCCTTGTAGTTGAGTAAAGGTCTCTGCCTGTTGTCAGTACAATTTGGGTGAAGACCACTAAAAGTTAAAGCTGCTGGCTTTCAATGTCATTTGTGTGTAAACTAAGACATATGACAGGTGCTTGCTGGAGTTTGGAGCCTCAAGGCTGCAGACATAAGCATGCAGGAGGCTACAGAGCTGTTATATCCAGACAACCTTCTGCATCCCCTGCTTCAAACAAAATGATGATGTCACAGTTCTTCAGTGAGGGGAGACACGCCTGCTGAGAGGAGAGACACGCCTGCTGGGAGGGGAGACAGGCCTGCTCAGAGGAGAGACACGCCCCTGGATCTCAAACTTAATCTGAGAAAATTAGCAGAACAGCATGAACAGCTCAAACGATAACACCCCTTTAAAAGTATGGACCTTTTCCATTTATTTATTTGGAACTATCGCTGCCCTCAAATCATCTTGATAATTTTACAACAACACTGGGTCATGGTAGGTACCAATTTTCCTAATTAACACCACTATAATTTAGCAGCTCAACTTCGGGTGATTGCAGATTCTGTCTTCACTGACACTATGCTAGACCGACAATTTCTATCAGAGAAAATGTAACCAGATATATAACACATATAAACAAATCTTATTATTATTCTCACAAACAGTCTGGAGTGGTCTCTTGGGTTGATGACCTATGTGACGTTTCTGTAAATGACATCCTATTCTCTATAGAAAACTGAGCCAAATTTTTACCATCTGCCATGTATTGGGAAATGATGTGCAATATTGGTCATCAAGCCTACATCTCTCCCATAGTGGCTTCCTAATGGGAATTGCTACCTGAAATCGTCAGCCCCATATGCTGACAACTTCTGATTCTGCGCACATACAGTATATCTGTGTCACCCTGTGGTCATTATTATCACTACATGTAGTCTTAATGTAGGTTTTTTTAATATGTAGATACTATTTTGTAGTGTTTGTGTTTTTTCAGATATGATTCTTACTCTGAGTAAGATAGTTTCTTACTCTGGCACATAGAGCTCCTCTAGTAGATGATATCTAGCCTTCCGATAGTGTAGCACACAATTACATGAAACAAAATCAGTGATTACTTAGGGCGACATGTCCCAATAAACAAGCAGCATTTTTTTGTCTATTTGGTGCCAAAAACACTTTTGACGCCATATTCTCGATGTAAATGAACTGTCGTACACCAAAACTAGGCACATTATACGCCGGGCATGACACATTGTAAAAGGCGCATTACATATAGTAGCAATGATACGCTATGCGCCTCCATAACGCAAGGTGCCTATCGAGCCTATCCAGCAACAGGAGCGCGTGCCTGGCCGGGAACAGGTGCGCGGCGAGGTAATTGCCAAACCGAGCTGCGAACACGCCCGCAGCCCGAGGACCAGACTGCGGCGTTACTCTCCACAGAAGATGCTGCAGGGGTGCAGGTGTGCCCGCAACCCGACACGGGGTACGCGGGGACACCCGTAACAGTACCCCCATTAGGCCTTCCCCTCTTCCTAGCCCGCAGAAACTTAGGAGATTCTGGTCCAGGATTCTGGTATCCTCCGGCTCCCACGTCCTTTCATCCGGCCCAAACCCCTTCCAGTTGACCAAAAAAAATCGTCTCCCTCTAACCGTTGATAAGGTTGGTCTCTCAAGGGGGACCCTCAGGTATATTGGATGGTAGCCAGATTGGATGGAGTGATCCGGATCGTGACACAATGACCACAGAAGACAGAACTCTCTGAGACCAATGCATAATTTATTAACAGAAGCATCCTATATTTATACACCGTTTACAGAGGGCGTTCCTCTGACTTGCATAATTATGACATAAAATTTAAGAACACATCACTAGATTTAGGTACAAAGTTATTCCGGAAGCGTTTTGCCTTATTTGGATTTAATAGTGATCAACATTTTCTTATCCTTTATTGAAGGTAACATTTTATTAGTTCATTGATTAGTCTTTATTGAAGGTAACGCTTATTAGCTTTATTGCTCTGTTTTTCATACCAAAGTTCTCTAGTAATCTGCAATTAAAGCAGATTACTTAGAGTACAGGTCGAGCTGACACATGAGAGGAAAAGTACATTGGAGAATTAACTCCTTAGCTCTTGAACAATACATTTTTAATTTCATCCTTAACAAATCCCCCCTTTTGTGATGAAGTACCATTGCCTGTTATCTGACATCTCCCCCTAGATGGATTTCCTGATCTTTTCCCTATATGCTTTCCCTCTCTGAGTGGAGTCGGAGTCATCGCCCCGAAAAGGGCGGCCCCGATAAACCCCTAAATTGCCCTTCATTACCCTAAGTCTATGATACTCCAGGCCACACTTAGTATCTGTAAGTGCAATCTCTGGGTACATGTATTACTTATCCTTGTCATGGGGGGGGGAAGTCAGTTCCAGACAATGTTACATCTATCATCACAAACCACAAGGGGACACGTCCAGAAAGCTATACATTTTGGTAGATTCCGTGGCATTCTTCACAGGGAGGTATAGTCACATACATAGTGTTATTTATGGAGGCATCAACCATTCTTCGGAGAAATCCTCGAGCACAGGTGATACAGCAACATCCACAAGTAATCAGTATCGCTGCGACTGAGATCAGCAAACTGGACACTAGATGGCTCCATTTTCCAAACCATGATTCCAGCCAGTCTGTGAAGGGGTTGTCGATACCAGAATTTTCTGCAAGTTCTTCAGATAGGGTCGTTAGTCCTTCTAGGGCCTTGGTGACGCTACCATCCGGAGCTGTATTATTTGGGATGAAAGTACAACAATAAGTTCCGAACATCTTGCAAACCCCTCCCCTTTCTGCCAAAAGCATGTCTAGTGCCATCCTATTTTGCCATGTCATCAAAGAGGTGGGCCCTATCTGGTCAGCTAAACCTCTTATTGCATCTCTAGTAAAATTAATGAATCTCTGTTGATTATAATAGATATAATTTATCCAATCTACATTCTTATTTACTGTAACCCACCAAAAGAGAACTGATTCAAACCCAGCTGCTATCTGATTTCTGGCCTTGAATTTATCGGGCACTCCTCTGGGGACTCCTATGTTGTCAATATAGATTTTTGTGTCAAAAGACCCCTGTGGTACAGTCTCTCTCTTTTCTCTAGTGAACCCTTCAACACTTAAAGTTGTTAATTCTAGATGTATTTTGTCTGAAGAGATTATTTGGAATGGCATAAGTATTTGCACCAGAGTACAACTACCCACCCACTCTGTTAATAATCTTGGTCTTAACTTCATGTCTCCACACATCCACCATAAGTCAGTTCTTGCCACACTCTGGTTGACAAACCATTTAGCCTCATACTCATCTTTATCCTTGTCTACAGAGAGTGTGACTTCACAAAATTCTGAGGTTAAATTTCCCACTACCTTTCCATTTCCTGTTCTTTGGAAACAGGTGTAGTTTCCTGGATATGCTACAACTCTAGGGGGTATCTGATCCACTTTTACTGCTGGATACTTTTGTGCTAGGATGTTACATATGTTGTCATCTATAGGGTCATATGAGGCGTTGTATAGGGACAGGATACAGGAAAGCCCTTTTAGGGTTCCATCCTCAATTTTAAATGGTATTGTCCCTAAGTGTGGCCTAGCTGTTGCACATGCAATACAATTTGTTCTTTTATTTTGGAGGGCAGTGTACCTCATCCAATTTAGCCACTCGTTTCTTTCTGTATATCCTGTTTCTAGTGCTATTTTATCTTCATAAGTCACTTCTTCTAATGTAGTGAGATCTAAATGGGTGAGTGGTGAGTTAGTGGGTCTGGTCTCCATGTCACTTCTATCTGGTTCTTGTAAGGCCTTTAACCAAAAGGTTCCTTGTTTGACCCCTTGGCTGGGAACATACAATCCTAATACATATAGGCCTTCATCTCCTGGTGAGGGGTCATTTATGTTTATTACATGGGGATTACAGGTTTGCCTTACCTCAGTGCTTTCTGGATCACAATCCCATTTGGGGGTGATCCTTAAAATAGTCATTCTTTCTGAGAGGGGTGCACCTGTCTGACTAACCCTGGTTGTAGCTTCCTGTGGAGTGTATCCCCATGGATCCCCTGTATTCCAACCTGCATCTGACCAAGAATTACAGTTTTCATTCCCTGGTCTGGTGACACAGATGTATGTTACAGCCCCTGGGACCCCTGTAACCAATTTATCATTGTCATTCCCACTGTGTTTGTCCCATTCACATGGTACCACCTTACAAAAATCAAATAGAAAGGTTGCTGATGACCTGGAGGTGTTAAACCACATAGTTACCACATCCTCATTTTGGGTTACCAGTTCCAGCCCCTCCGTTTGAGGCTGAAAGGGGAATATCATCATCATCATGAGCAGAATCATTCTTTCGTTCCAGAAGTTTACAATGACTCGCATGAATCCAGTTTGGCTTCCCTTCAAGTTTTACTGAGGTGTCTGTAGTGAGGAGAACCTGGAAAGGACCATCAAATCTTGGTTCTAGTGGTTTTCTGGTATGTCTTTTCACAACCACCCAATCCCCTGGTCGAAGAGAATGAGAGCCCTCTTGGCTGTCTGGATCTGGAATAGAATCATAGACTTGTTTATGTACAGTAGAGAGCCTCTTGTGCAGATTTTGGACATAACTAGTGAGACTGTCACATTGAAGCTGTAGTGTTTGTGGGAAGTAAAGTCCCAACCTTGGGGCTGACCCAAATAGAACTTCAAAAGGAGACAACTTTGTTTTTACATTTGGTGTATACCTGATTGAAAAGAGTGCTAACGGCAAGCACTCTGTCCAGGGTTTTCCTAACTCCTCACTAGCCTTTTGAATTTTTAACTTTAGGGTCCCATTTAATCGTTCTACTCTTCCACTGGATTGGGGGTGATACGGGGTGTGGAAAGCTTGACTCACCCCTAACATCTGCATGGCATGTTGCATTACCTCTCCAGTGAAATGGGTACCTCTGTCACTCTCCAAAGTCTCACATAATCCAAACCTGCAGAAGATTTCTGTCATCAGTTTCCTTGCAGTAGCTTTTGCAGTGGCTTTTGGCATCGGGAAGGCTTCTGGCCACCCTGAGAAGAGATCTACACAAACAAGGACATATTCATACGTGCCTACCTTTGGTAGCTGTATGAAATCCAATTGCAAACGTTGGAATGGAAAGAGAGCTTTGGGTGTATGTTTTTGGGGTACCTTGATTACTCTACCTGGGTTGTGTTGTATGCATGTGAGACATGATTGTGCATATCTGGTAGCAACTGTTGTGAATCCTGGAGCAAACCATTGTTTCTCGACTAGAGCACACATAGCATTTTTGGACAGGTGTGTTGGACCATGTGCAGCCTGGACCATTGCAGGGTATAAGGACCTGGGCAAGCATACCCGCAATCCCACCTTCCACAGACCTTCACGTTCCTGAGCTCCAGCCTTTGACCAGACCTTCAGCTCTTCCCCAGAGATTTGCCGGGTCAGAGCTTTCAGGATACCTAGGTCTAGGCCGTTGCACTCAGTGGTCATCATGATCAGTGGGGGTGTCGCTGGGGCCTCTTGTTCTTGTCCCAGATCTTGGGGCAGCTTGCCTCTCTCCACCCTTGGTTTCCTAGCTGCCAGCTTGGCCATTCTGTCTGCCCTCTCATTGCCACGTGCCTCATTTGTGTCGAGCTTTGTGTGTGCTTTTACCTTGACTATGGCAACCTCTTTAGGAAGCAGTAAGGCCTCCATTAGTTGGCTGATGAGGTGCCCATGTTTAATGGGAGTGCCTGCTGATGTAAGGAAATCCCTTGCTTTCCATATGGGGCCGTAATCGTGGGCAATTCCAAAAGCATACCTGGAATCAGTGTATATGTTGCTGCGTTTGTCTTTTGACTCTCTAAGCGCTTCAACGAGTGCGGTGATCTCCGCTTGTTGGGCCGACACGTGGGCGGCAAGCGGCTCAGCTTTTACTACCTCATGTTGTGTGACCACTGCATACCCAGTGTAGAACCGTCCGTCTTCACCGATGCTTCTAGAGCCATCTACAAAAAACTCAACATCTGGATTAGTGAGAGGTACATCAAAAACATGTGAAAATCCTGATGTCTCCTGTGCCATAAGGGCTATGCAATCATGTTCATTTTGTATTTCCTGAACCTCTTCATCTGATAAGCCCTGAAGAAATAGTGGTGTCTCCTGCCCTTCCCCCCCTTTGTCATCCACTACGTCAATGGGAATTAGAGTAGCTGGATTCAATGTCATGCATCTTTTGAGGGTCACATTTGGGGGCATGAGCAGGGCACATTGGAGTCTGAGTTGTCTAGCCACAGAGATGTGCTTGACTTGGACCTGATTAAGGATATTATGCAGGTCATGTGGGGTGTAAATAGTGACAGGATAATCCAGCACTATTTCTGATGCCTTGTCCAACAGCAGTGCAACTGCTGCCACTGCTCGGACACATGATGGGGATCCTCTAGCGACAGGATCCAGTCTTGCAGAGTAATAGGCCACTGGCCTGTTTTGTTGACCATGTTTTTGGGCTAAAACCCCTGTTGCATGCCCCCTCATCTCCATACAGTACAGTAGAAACAGCTTACTGTAATCTGGGGTGCCTAAGGCTGGGGCTGAAATGATTGCAACTTTTAGTGAGTAGAAACACTCTAGTGCTTCTGGGGTCAACTGGAAAGGGTCAGAGGTCAAACATTCATAAAGGGGCTGCATCAATAATGATGCTGATCTCACCCAGGGCCTGCAGTATGATACTAGCCCTAGGAAAGTCCGAAGTTGTTGGACACCTGTTGGTGGGCTCAACTTCTCAATTGCCTTTTTCCTGTCCTCGGTCAAATGCCGGGCTCCTGCTGATATGCAATGTCCTAAAAACACAACCTTTTCCTGACAAAATTGTAACTTCTCCCGCGAAGCCTTGCACCCCTTTGCTGCCAAGTGTTGGAGGAGTGTAATGGTGGTCTTACAGCATACCTCCTTCGAGGGGGCGCAAAGGAGAAGGTCATCTATGTAGGTCAACAATACTACCTCAGCATGTTGGATGACCCAATCCTGCAAAACAATCTGTAATGCATCTGTGTACAGGGTGGGCGAATTTTGCCCCCCTTGTGGCAAGACTTTCCATCGATATTGTGACCCACGGAAAGTAAAGGCAAATAGATACTGACATTCGGGCGCTAGGGGGACAGAAAAATATGCATTAGCAAGATCAATGACTGTGAACCATGTGGCAGTGATGGGTATTTGTGATAAAATTGTGTGGGTGTTTGGCACAACTGGGGTTAGCAATTCAGTGACCGCATTGACTGCTCTGAGGTCCTGAACCATCCTGTAAGTCACTGGCTCCCCTTTCTTTCCTTTCTTTTTGACTGGGTACAGGGGAGTGTTTGCCACTGACTTAGTAGGTTCAATTGCCCCAGAAGCGAGCAATGCTGTTATGTTTTTGCCTATCGCCTCCTCTTGTGCTGCACTCAAAGGGTACTGCTTTATTTGAGGGGGCTTTGCTCCTGGCTTCAAGTGTATCATCACTGGAGGAACTGGCATACGTCCTATGTCAGTTTTTGATTTTGCCCACAGTGATTCAGGAACCTGATCCAAGCTAGGATCATCAGGTGGGGAGACTGAGTCAGATACATGCAGGCATGCTAATATTTTGCATAAATGCTTTTCAGGGATTCCAGTTTTTAATACAACAGTACCATTGGGTTGATAGATGATGTGTGCCTGCAGGGCCTGTAATACATCCGACCCCAACAAATTAACAGGTGCTTTATCACTAACTATTAATCTAGTCATGCATGTATGGTCAGCTAACTTTAGGGGCAATGGCTTAGTTAGTGCACAATCTTGGACCAACCCCTCAAACCCTTGAGTCTGAAGAGTATCATCTGATATGTCAGACAAGTGTACATGTTCCTGGCGAATGACAGTTTTGGCAGCCCCCGTATCAACCAGGAAAGGAATCCGGGAGGTGCACTGGGATTATCCCTTGTGGCCCTGCATGTTGTGATGCCTGAAGGGGATAGAGATGTACGGGGTTGCCAATTTCCTATGGTGCATTGGGAGCCGATGGGACCTCCCTTCTTTCCTGTTTGTCTTGTCTGGGGGTCTTATCCTGTCTGGGGGTCTTGTCCTGTCTGGGGGGGAGTCTGCACTGTCTCCTCTGATGCCCGGGTCGGTTGCAATTCCTACATCTCATGGGCTCCTGCCTGACTGGCTTTTGTCTCCAAGTATCATCAGAGACATACTGTATGGGGATGGGTTTTGCCTTTTGGTCTAGCTCCACCCCTTTTGCTACATGCACTAACTCTTCAATATTGCATGTCCTCCAGTCAGGCTTTGCTGTTTGAACCCTCTGTCGGAGCTGTGGTTTAAGACCTGTCATAAAAGCTCCATGGAAAAGCTTCTTCCCCACCTCCCCTGTGTCTTCATATCCTAAATCCATGTATCTTAATTTTAAATTTCCCCAGAATTGGTCCACTGTGTCTTTTGGACCCTGTACTACATCTAAGAGAGAAATTGTGGATTCCTCTACTTTTTGTCGGCACCATTTTTCTAGACCCCTTAAAAAGTCTTGCCCCGATTGTACGGTTCGGGTATAGTCATCATACAAAGTGTAGCGTATTGCTGCCACCTTTTCTATGACATCCATGACTGCCTGCACTCTGGCTTCACCAATTTTCCCCTTCAAGATAGACGCCAGATCTGACCAGGTACAGTTGTAGGTATGATACAGACCTGACATCCACCTGTAAAAAGCCATTGGCAAGTCAAAAGGATCTGGGGCATCTTTGAGTAATGCTATCTGATCGTGTGGGGTCCAAGGTTTATACTGAGTTACTGTATTTACCATTGGTGCCCGCTGTCCGGAAGTAGAGGGCCCAGGGGTTGATGTGACCCCATAAGTGGCCTCGTCATCAATATTTCCTGTTGCATTTAATGTTTGGAGATGTTCAGGTATCCCCTCTTGTGTAGTTAGAGTGTCCTCTCGTTTTAGAACAGGAGGATGTATAGTAGGATTAGGATCATATATTCTACTCTGTGTGTATATGACAGGATATAATCCTGTCGCCTTCTCCTGCCTTGGCCTCGGTCTCCCACAGGCTAGGCATATCTCACGAAAGTCGGGATTCTGTTGCCCACATACACATGTCCATACTTTGCCTACTGAAGCCACCATACAGGGTGTATATGATGGGGGCGTTCTTTCTAATTTTCTATGTTTCCCCACCTCTGGGCTGTCTTCTGTCTTTCTATACCTGATTCCTTCTTCAGTATCTTCCTTGCAACACACACCTTCCCGCTCCATTTCCTTTGCTACGCTTGCCCACATTCTGGCTTGATCAAATAACTTATGATCTCTGAGCCAGCCACCACTTGTCACTAGGGCAGATTCCCACAGTGACACGTCTAATGGGTCTTTACACATCCCCAAACTTTTTAGCAACTTCCCAGAACCTTTTACAGCCGCAATTCCTCTTCTCTGGCTAACGATATCACGTGCGTCCCAGCTTTCCTTGCTTAAGTGACTAGCCTCACCACCCATCTTGGCGGTGGTAATGCCCTGCCTTTTTCCTCCCTTCTAATTTGTAGACAGACACAGACAAGACAAAACAGAACAAACAAAAATTGAGGTAGATAGTAAAGTATGGGTTTGAGAGAAAAAAAAAATGGTCAAAGGAGGGTGACTGGGGATGTGTAGCCCTGTGACTATGTGTTTTTACTTTTATCACACCTACTGAAGTCCTTTATTGCAAACAGGATTTTATTTATTTAATCCTCATACAATCATACAAGCATTCAGCAGATATCACTCAAGGACCCTCATGTGTAAAACATGTAACAGATATTTTATGGCCCGTGTCTCAGAGAGACAGGTGTGGCAGTGAATAGCAGCGGGAGGTACAAAGGTCGTTCACGCTCCGGTGACAGCGACCTTTGGAGTCTATGAATAGACTCTTCAGGTTTTACAACAATTAAAGGAAAAGGAAAAGAAAACAGACAAACATTTAAACAAACCCAATTCTTTCTTTTTAACAAAGAACAAAGCCTATTCCCCGTTTTTCTCCTCTATCTATCTGCCTCTGACTGATTCTGAATGCTTCCCTATGTACCCTTTTCTTTTTCCTCACCCAATCTCCAATTTTTCTCTTACAGCGTTTTCGAAACGCTATGATACCTGGTCTACCCTTGCGGGACCTGACAACTGCAAAATATATATAATATATATATATTTTTAACCGTGCACAAACCTCAGTTTTAGGTGTGTAGACCCAAATATGATTTAGGACTTGGCCATGTGACTATCCAGAGTCACGTCACTTAACCCCTCCTTGGTCTTTGGGTGAGAAAATGGTACTTTATATAAAACTCAACTTAGCATACTCATATATTTTATATACCAGCCATAAAGTGAATAACCCCAAAACTAAACAGGCAAAAAGAAACCAAACCTTTTCTAAACCCTCTATTATCATTTAGCAGCATGAGTTTACATATATGTGACAAACAGACATGAGACACACATATACTCCAATCCAATATACCACTTTAAAGTATCACTAGGATATTCTATGGTTCTTGACCAAAATGGTCTGGATGTACAGCAAGACTTTTTCTATAACATACCCCAGAAGTCCGGCATACAGTGGAGTAGTTTAGGGAGACACAGAGAAGTTTTGTTAAGTGTAAGAATCTTAAATGATATCTTACCTTTGTACACCGGTGTTTTTGTCTGTGTGTCCCTGATCCACCGTCTGTAGAAGCGCCGGGCTTGAGATATTGGTCGTCGTACTGCTTATGCCAGCCCCACGTTGGGGCCATTTTTGATAAGGTTGTCTCTCAATGGGGACCCTCAGGTATATTGGATTGTAGCCAGATTGGATGGAGTGATCCGGATCGTGACGCAATGACCACAGAAGACAGAACTCTCTGAGACCAATGCATAATTTATTAGTAGAAGCATCCTATATTTATACACCTTTGCAGAGGGCGTTCCTCTGACTTGCATAATTATGACATATGATTTAAGAACACATCACCAGATTTAGGTACAAAGTTATTCCGGAAGCGTTTTGCCTTATTTGGATTTAATAGTGATCAACATTTTCTTATCCTTTATTGAAGGTAACATTTTATTAGTTCATTGATTAGTCTTTATTGAAGGTAACGTTTATTAGCTTATTGCTCTGTTTTTCATACCAAAGTTCTCTAAGTAATCTGCAATTAAAGCAGACTACTTAGAGTACATGTCGAGCTGACACATGAGAGGAGAAGTACATTTGAGAATTAACTCCTTAGCTCTTGAACAATACATTTTTAATTTCATCCTTAACACCGTCTTCATGGCTAAAATGTCCTTGACTGAAAACACATTGGTGGAGTCAGCTACGGGAGATGGGGGAACTACAGACTGTGAGAACCGATTAAGGACGACTGGGAGACGTGGAAGAAATTGAGGATGTGCATAGTAGGAGGGAGCCGGAGTTTGTAGGCCACAAGGTTGATACGTCTCAGGACTTCGAAGGGACCTAAAAACCGGGGTCCAAGCTTGTAGCTGGGAATTTTCAAGCGCTCGTACCTGGCAGACAACCATACCCTATCTCCCGGAGCAAAGGATTGAGGGGGGTCTTCTCTTTTTGTCTGCTTGAACTTTCATACGAGCAGAGGCCTGAAGCAGAGATCGGCGTGTCTCCGTCCATATGGCAGATAGGTTATGGACCAGATTGTCCACCACAGGGACATCAGAAGAGGCTGAAGGCAACGGAAGCGGTGGACAGGGGTGCCGACCGAAGACGATGAAGAAGCGGGACGCCCAAGCAGAGTCAGATTACAGAGACTTATATGAAAATTCTACCCATGGTAACAGACTGGACCAATCATCGTGTCTTGCAGATACGAAGTGGCAGAGATAGGTACCCAAGACCTGATTCACTCTTTCCACTTGACCATTGGATTGCGGGTGGTACGCGGAAGAGAAGTCCAGTTCAACTCGTAGCAGTGAGGAGAGGCTCCGCCAAAATCAAGATTGGCGAGTCGAGGAGCAGAAGGTAGACCAGGCTGGGGAACGAAGTGCGCTATTTTAGAGAAATGGTCAGTGACCACCCAGATAACTGTATTACCATCAGAGGGAGGTAGGTTGGTGATGAAGTCCATGGCAATGTGTCCCCAGGAACCGGCAGAGGCTGCAGAAAACCCGCAGGTTTGAGGCGAGGTGATTTGTTGCGGGCACAGGTGGAACAGAACTCCACGAACTCCTTCACATCTTTAGCGAGATCAGGTCACCTGTAGAACCGGGAAATCAAAGAACATGACTTCCGCACCCCAAGATGTCCGGCTATATGAGAGCAATGACCCCACTTCAGAACCCTTAACCGGAGCGCAGGTTGCACATACGTCTTTCTCGGAGGTGCAAGTTGGAGGGTGATGGGAGCTGCGCATATCAGACATTCTGGGGGTACAATGTGCACAATCTGAAGCACGAGAAAGGACATCAGTCTTGATGTTCTTTTCAGCCGGTCGGAAGTGTATGACAAAATTGAAGTGGGAGAAGAACAAAGACCACCTGGCTTGATGTGGATTAAGACGTTGTGCGGTCTGAAGGTAAAGAAGATTTTTGTGGTCGGTAAAGATATTTACCAGATGCCGAGCCCCTTCCAGAAGGTGGCGCCATTCCTCCAGGACAAGCTTGATGGCCAGCAGTTCCCGATCCCCGATGGTGTAGTTCCTTTCCGCGGGCGAAAATGTTCTAGAGAAGAACCCGCAGGTGCAGGTCTTGCCCTTGGGCCCCTTTTGAGTGAGGACCACTCCAGCCCCCACAGAGGAGGCGTCAACTTCTAGAAAGCAAGGGCTCTCAGTATCAGGCCAGGACAACACTGGTGCAGAGGTGAAGGCTGCTTTCAACTTGGAGAAGGCCTCTTCAGCAGCTGGAGGCCACACTTTTGGGTTGTCATGCTTCCTGGTGAGAGCCACAATTGGAGCCACCAATGTTGAGAAATGTGGGATGAACTGCCTGTAGTAGTTGGCGAATCCCAAGAAACATTGTATGGCCCGGCAGGTCGTGGCCACTGCAGAACGGCGGGCAGTTTTGTGGGGTCCATTTGCAGACCCTTCTCCGAGATAATATACCCGAGAATCGGGAGGCTGGTTTGGTGGAATAGGCATTTCTCCAGTTTGTCATAGAGATGGTTATCACGCAAACATCTCAGAACCTGGCGCACATGCGACTGGTGGGCTTCCAGATTGGGTGAAAAAAACAGAATATCATCTAGGTAGACGAAAACGCAGGTATAGAGGAGATCTCTGAAAATGTCATTGACAAACTCCTGGAAGACCGCTGGGGCGTTGCACAGGCCGAGGGGCATCACCAGATACTCGAAGTGCCCATCCCGAGTATCGAAGGCCGTCTTCCACTCATCACCTTCACGGATCTGAATGAGGTTATAAGCACCCCGCAAATCTAACTTGGAAAAGATTTTAGCTTCCCGGAAACGGTCAAAGCGCTCAGTAATCAATGATAACGAGTACTGGTTTTTAATGGTGATCTTGTTGAGACCGCGGTAGTCGATGCACGGCCGTAGGGACCCATCCTTCTTCTCTACAAAGAAGAAGCCAGCACCCGCTGGAGAAGTAGATTTGCGGATGAAGCCCTTCTGTAGGTTTTCTTTAATGTAGGCCAACATAGCCTGAGTCTCGGGTACGCAGAGCGGGTAGACCCTACCCCGGGGGGTGCTAGTCCCGGTCAGTAGGTCTATAGTGTAATCGTAGGGACGATGAGGAGGAAGAGTCTCTGCTTGCTTTTCAGAGAAGACATCCTGGAAATCTTGATACTGTAGCGGCAGGCCCGGAAGCGGCTAGGGAGATGGTCATGAAGGAATGGGGCACACCCAGCAAGGTGCTGATATGCAGCAAGACTGGCAGTATAGACCCCAACGCAAAACTTCGCCTGTCCTCCAATCGAGCATAGAGACGTGACGCTGCAATCACGGAAGCTCCAGGAGGACAGCCGAGGAAGAAAGGGGTAGCACGAAGAATGCGATCCTCTCCTTGTGCACAGCTCCTACTTGTAGGGACACTGGTTTAGTCCGAAAGAGGATAGACTCGCTCAATAGCTCACCTCTAACGGACGAGATGACCAAGGGTTGGTCTAAGCAGACCACCGGGAGGCGATAGGCGATACTTGGCCACCAAAGTAGCATCCATAAAATTTCCGGCTGACCAAGAATCCAGGAAGGCAGCCACTTGGAGGAAAATTCCAGAATTGGTTGTGATCAGGACTGGCAACATGAGCCGTGGAGAGGGATTGCTTACACCTAGGGACGCCTCTCCCACGAAGCCTAGGTGCACGTTTCCCGGACGTTGCAGACAACCCTTATGGAAGTGTTCAGGGCTGCCGCAGTAGAGGCCTAAGTTTTCCTCACGTTGTCGTGTAAGTTCTTGCGAAGTCAGGTGGGCTCTGTCCACTTGCATGGCCTCTTCCATGGCTGGCTGTGAAGGAGGCAGTGGCGGCCGAGGGAACACCGGCGCAAGACGGGGTAGACGACGTGTCCGGACCGGTTTGTGCTCGTAATGGAGCTCCTCCCGTCTCTCCGAGAAACGGATGTCAATACGGGTAGCCAAATGGATGAGCTCACTTAGCGAAGATGGAGGGTCCTGGTAGAGAAGGCATCCTTAATCTGGCTGGAAAGACCCTTCTTGAACGTGGCACACAACGCTGCATCGTTCCAATCTAGCTCCGAAGCTATCATGCGGAAGTGCACGGCGTAGTCTCCTACGGAGGAGTTTCCTTGCTGCAAGTTCAACAAGGCGGTCTCGGCAGATGAGGCGCAGGCAGGCTCTTTGAAGACACTGCAGAACTCCTGCAGGAATGTAGCCAGATCAGCTGTGACCAGATCGCCTCGGTCCCACAGTGGAGTCGCCCAGGCCAGGGTCTTTCCGGAGAGGAGAAACTTCGTCGGCATGGACAACCGGAGTTTAGGGCCAGCAGACATCCCTGGAACAGCTGCCACGGGAGGAGCCACAGCAGCCGGCTGCTGCTGCTGAGTGGCAAAGAGCTGCTGCATCATAGTAGTCAGCTGGTGAAGTTGCTGTGCTTGCTGTGTGATCTGCTTAGATGCTGGGCCACGATGGTGGTGAGATCAGAGACACTCGGTAGAGGCACCTTGGCGTGATCCATGGCCGAATCAAACTGTAACGGTCAGCGGTAGTGGACCACCACAAGCAATGGTAAAAGCCACACCTGGAAGTGGAATCTAAGTAGGTCTGGTTTTCACCAGAGCCTACCGCAAAGCGGCATGGACTTGCTGCGGCGGAGTACTACCAGGTCGCTACCCCTGACGTGACTTGCTTGTGATGGCAGCCGCGGTGCGGCATGGTACAGAATCGTGAAGCAGGCTCATAGTCGGGGACAGGCAAAAAGGTCAAGACAGGTCAAGCAATGGTTCGTGGTCGAATGGTACGGTACACAGTAAAGGCAAAAGACACTTATAGAACGCTTCCTCTCAAGGAACAGGGCACTATCGATTCGGCAGGGGTAACGGGAAAGGCAGGACTTAAATAGGATCAGCGCCCGATGAAACCAATCACCGGTGTGCTGTCCCTTTAAAGTTGGCTGCGAGGTAAATGCCGAACCAAGCTGCGAGCGTGCCCGCAGCCCGAGGACCGGGCTGTGGCGTCGCTTGCCGCAGAAGACGCTGCAGGGGTGCGGGTGTACCCACGACCTGACACGGGGGACGCGGGGACACCCGTAACAGTAAATGAGTACTTAACCAGAATGAAGATAAACGTAAACTCACGTCACCAGGCCAAAAGGATACACTATGCAGAGTGGAACCTTCTGGTCCATAATCTCACTTCCAGCTCTGTAGTTTTATTACCAGACTCTATTTTTGAATGCCGTACAGTTAGATTCTGTCTTTTATAGCTTATATTTTCTGTGAACTCTATATACTGATGTTTTTATTGGTCTATATAAGGTTTATAGACTGCTTACTATTTAGTGTTTAGGATTTATCATTAGGGGATTTTCTATTGGTCGATTTGGCTGTCAATCTAAATGCTTGTACTCTATTATTGGTTAATTCGGTTTGCCCTTTAATACCTACGGTATGAATGATCCTTTTTCATTTCTTTTACATCTGTCTATCAAATATTTTACTGTTCTAACTTGGTAGTTTTACTTTTATATACCTCTCATGGTGGGAGGGACGGCATCCGTGTGAAAAAGCGAAATCAAAGCACATTGGGTTCCACTCCACCTACTGTATCCTTACAGCCTTGTGACACGAGTTTACATTTATCAATTTACCTTTATTTGTATGTATTTGTTATATTAGATTTGTGGTCAATTGGTTCTTACTTGGTATTTTACTGTACATTCTCTCTCAGTATTAGGGATCATTTTTAATTAGTACACGGTTCCTATTTGGAATTTTACTGTCTTGAGGTCTATTGTAATTGTTATGATCGCATGAATTTGTATTTTAGTGAAATATTCAATAAAAATTAAATTGTACTGTTTATAGCATACAATGTTTCTTCTTTTTGGTGTTTTGTTTGGTATAATTAGTATGCTCTATAATATTAGCCAATGATAAGTTAATTATAAGCTTAAATCCTTAGAGCTTTGTAGCTTTCTGCACTATACATTATAAATCTCTTGCACTGATATCACTCTTACAGGAATAGCTGATATGCCAATTACTGATATAGAACTACCCATAGCCTAACCTGGAAGTATGAGTCTGAATCTGGTTGCGGCTCTGTGAAATAGCATGGTTAACACAACCTTTGAGACATAGAAAAAAACATCAAGCACATTCAAGAAACCCAGATAAAAGACCTGGAGACCACCTTAAAAGGTAATACAGACCCCACAAAGCTTCCAAGTGGATGTCACCCTCTCAACTCTGATGTCATCCAAGACTGAGGTACCAGATTAAGCTCCCATGTGAAACACACAGGAGCAGGAACTTTTTTTGCTCACACCCCAGGGCTGTATGGCAGAAGCCAGGGGCGTTGCTAGGGTCCCAATACATCCGGGGCCCGGGCCCTTTGGTTATGTTCACACGGCTTATTGCGGCGAGTATGGTACACACCGCAATAGGCTGTGTTTTTTTGGAACCACACGCTGCCCCTGTGCATACAATTTGACATGTAATCCCCAGCTCTCTAGGGGAGCTATTGAATTACCGTAATTGCGGTGCGCCATATCGGGCGTTATTGAAGCGCAATACGCGGAGAAATGCGCCCCGCAATTTTACCCCAGTTGTGAACATATATTCTAATACAATTCACAAACACACACTACAATCAATCACCTCCAGACAGACACACACCAGACAGACACACACTCCCGACAACCAGAACACCCCACTGACACACTCAGACAGACATACACACAGACACACACATTTTTTTTTTTTTTTCAATGCAAGCTACTGTCCGTTTAGGTTCATATTTACATTGGATGTAAAAAATAAGGATTGGGATTCCCTCAGTTCTGATACTAATATGAGTTTTTTACTCATTTACTATTTAAACATCCATTTGTCCCATTTGGCTAATTATGTGTACATGTCTATCCGCTTATGTTTCATTCTATCCTGTTGGTTCTATGCTTCTGCTTTTATCTAATTTTATGTAATGTTTTTTTTGTTCCTTTTTCTTTGGTGTTTGCACTTGCACTTTTTGTTTTTTTAGTTATGCTGCCACTCTGTGAATACCGCAGACTGAGGCGCTGTGAGGTTCTCGCAGATTCTGGCCCCGGCAGATCCCGCGCATGCTCGGTACATGCAGCCGGGGTTCGGCTTCTGCGCAGGCGCCGGCGTCTTCTTTGCTTGCGGCGAGACCGGAGTTGAATGACATGACAGGCAGCAGTGTGTGTGTTTTGTGCAAAAAACAAAGGGGAGTTAGATTTAATTATATTATGATTTTATATAATATGTACTCACATTGAATTTGGGACGGGGAAATGTTGAAGGGGGACCCCCCCGAAAACGCGTCGCCGCCCTTCTCATCCCTGGGATCGTCTTGTATATTTTATTAAATGCACCAAAATAAAAGTTTGTTTTTTTTAACTTTTACCGTGGCCACGGTTTGCTGGAAAAATTTCCCTTTTTTTTTTGGGGCCCCGCTTTTTATTTTTTCCCCCTCCCCGGGGAGGATTGTGAAAACCCATCTTCAAACCCGGTGACCCTAAAAATTTACTTTGCATGTGAGTTTACACAAAACAACACACTCGACTTTACCACACTCAGCGACACAAAAATGACACACTCAGACAGACTACACACAGACACACACATTTAGAATTTAAACACATTTCAGATACAAACACACTCAAACACACACACACCACCCACACCCTAGACAAACACAAAACCCCAGACACACAAAAACCCCACACACACACACTCAGCACACCCTCAACACACAACACTCTCAACCCCACCCCCCACACACACACTCAACAAAAACAACACACCCCAAACACAAACACTAGACACAAACACACTCAGACCACCACACACACTCAGGGACACAAACAACCCCAGACACACACACACTAAACCACACACACCCCAGACACACACAAAACCCCCAAAACACACAACACCAAAACACACACATAGACACCCACACACTTCAAGACACACACCACTCGGGAACACACCACATTTCAGACACACACCACTCGGGGACACACACACACTCAGACACACAAAACCCCTTCGGGACACAACACACTCAGCCACACACACAACTCAGACACAAAACCCCACACACACACCCCTCAACACACCCAACACACACCCAACACCCCAAACAAAACCACACTCTGACACTAAATAAGTTTACATTCAGGGGAAAAGATATTCCCTTTTTTCCCTCCTTTTTCCACTACCCCAATTCCTTGTCTATGCGGGGAAGGCCCCTTTCCCCTCCCGGGACCCAGGATGTGTGTCCCTTGTGCCCGCTCTGGTGCCATAGACAGGCAGGACACTGCAGTTTTCCCAGGGGATGCCCGGGAGCAAAAGGATAAAAGGCAGGGGGCGGAGCTCTCCACTCCCGGAAAACTTTTCTGTCCCCGGGTTTTCTTTTGCCCTCGGCGGGTTTTGGCCCCGGGGCCCCCCCCTCCCTCCCTCCTCAGCCCCGTCTTTCCTCCTCCCAAGTCGCTGTCCCCCCCTTTCCCTGCACCTAGAAACCCCATCCTGAGCTGTGATTTGGCCCCAGACACGCACTACAGCTCAATAGAAATTGGGTTGCTGCGGGCCCCGCAGCCTGGACCCGGGCGGTCTGAGGGGCTCGGGGGACAAGGGAGCTTTTCGGGGCTTGTGCCCCCAAAAAAAAACCGCCTAGCACGCCCCCCGGGGAGAAGCTAGGTTATCCAAAAGGAAGTAATGCCCTCAGGGCGTGGCTCTAACTTGTAAGATCATATGCCTTGAGATTCAAGTTACCAGGCTGCTACTACAGAGTCATAAATTGAGGTGGCTCAGTAAAGCACAATTTATTTTACTTATTTATTTGTATGGGACCCCGCATTTCAGGACCCGTGCTAACCTTTAACCACTATGGCTGCCCACTAGAAAAATTTTTGCAAACGGATGCAAAAACAGTAGGGGATTTTTCTAACCGTATTGCCCGAATAGAACCATGACAATTTTTTTGTTTTTTAAAAGAATAACTTTAAAAAACAATTTTTCCTTTTTTAAATTTGGGGCACATTAGATGCATTAATGGAGTACCAAAAAAGGGTTAACAGTGGAAAGGGAGTGAAGGTTCCTGGTTCTCTTTTTCCCAGATAAAACCCTCCAAATTTTTAAGAGAAGGGAAAAACTTTCCACCTAGGAAGAACTCCAATGGTCAAGACAATATCTTATTTAACGCCTCTCGGAAGTTCAAGTGGCAACCATACTAAAAGTAAATATAAAAGGTTTTCGTTCCACGGCAGGGGGACAAAAAACCCGCCCCCGGTTTTTTTACCTCAGCCCGGAAAAAGGCCTGGGCCATCCCAAAACCCCTTTTTTTTTACCAAAAAAAAAAAAAGGGCATATTTTTTTGGGAGTTTTAAGGTTTTTTTTTTAACCCGGGGTTTTTGTCCCTTTATTTTTTCCAGGTTTTTTTTAACCAAAATTTTTGGGGAAATTTTTTTCAAGCAGAAAAGTGGCACTGGGAAAGCAAACACTGTTGTTTTTTTTCCCTGAAAAAACCCCCAAAAAACTGCGCCTTTTAAAAAATTACATCCCCCTTTTTGCTTTTTTTTTCCCCAAATTGGGAAATTTTTTGGTTTTGTTTTTTTTTGCCCCCACCCCCCCCCAGGGCTGTAAAGGAGAAAACTTTAAATTATCCAAAAAGGTAGTAATTTCCCTCAACTTGTAAGATCCGCAGTTGAAAAAACTGTCCGCATAAAACTTTTTTAGCACTTAATGGGTTTTCTATTAAAGTCCCTGGGGAGCTTAAAAGTTGGTTTCGACAGTTTCTAAAACCACAAACCCTCTGAAAATCTGATAAAATAAACCATGCGGTGGGAACAAGCCCTAATAGTCATGGCTATTCTAGTTAAATCACAAATATTATAATGACCCTGCCATGTGGGGTCACATTTGTTGCACAGCTTTGCAAGGTCTGGCAAGTATAAACATGGAAGGCTGGCTAGAATCCACGCTTCTTTGACACCTTCTTAAATAAAATTAAAAAAATGGAAATCTACTTCTGATGTTATAACTACATGTTTACCCAAAAGTTTGTAAGCAAAAAGCCAAAAAATTTTTTGCCATTTGTCAATTGTCCATAACATTATTGTCTAAAAAATGGTGCACGTACCTTATCCCAAAAATCATTCACATCCAAGTATATGAAGCCCCTTTTTGGGTCAGAACCCCCATTTTAAACGGGGAAAAATATAAAATTACCTTTTTTTCCCTAAAAGGAAAAACAAAATTCCATTGTGACAAAAAAAAGACAATTCGTGATTGCAATTTGAGTTCGGGTGCCGGCACTTGGTCAGAAGATGGACTTTTGATTGAGACATATCACTTAAAAAAGAGAGGGTAACAAACAGGGAATTACTTTTAATTATGTAACAGGGCAGAAAAAAATTATATTTTTTTATTACCATTGGAAATACGGTTTAAAGTTTTAAAACTGTTCTTATTGAACCAGAGGAGTGTCTAAAAGATTTTTTAAATAGGGAGGCTTTTGGATTCTTTTTAAAATGCCAACCCCCTGTCTAATATAAACAGTTCATTTTAAATTTTTAGTGGTAAATTTTCTGCCCCATTTTTCCCTTTTTTTTTTTTTTCTCTTTATTTCCCCCCTTGTTGAATTTCCCATTTAAAAAGGGAATGGAACTTACTTGTGTTAAACTAAGAACGCAGAATTGAAAGGCAAAAATAAAATGCAGGTTTAAACTTGGTTTTATCTGTGGCATTCACTTCTAAGGATGTTTTTTTGAACTCAAATAATTGTTCTCTTATTGCTTTTATCATCCCTTTTTGGCGGCAATGTATGCTTTCATCGCTTTGGATTTCGTAGAGTCGAGAACCTGTTGGAGGCAAACCTATGAGCTGTAATGGGTTTCTGTGCAGAAAAATTATTACTTGTTATTAATTATCGCTTGTAGTAGAACACAATCTTGCGTTCCGATAGTCAATAAAGGACGTGATTTTATACTTCTTTGCTGTTTGAATTCGGGTACTTACCCAAAAGTTTACCTGAAGACAACAGGCCATACTACAGTTTTTTTGTTCTGGAGTTGGAGGCGAAAGAGGTCCCCAAAGGGATATCCACTTTTAATAAGGTCTAAATGTTTTTTTCGGGTATGGTAAGGTAAGGTTTCTGTCTTCTCAGCATCTCCTGGACCTGGGGCACTGAGAACCATGTACAGTTTGAAGAATCATCAGTGCAGCAATGTAAATGACCTTGGAGAAGACAGTGGGAGCCCCAGGGAAAGTTCTCTTTTCATCTTGAAGGGCAGGGCACCCTGAAATTGGTTGCCATGGACAGATGAGCCGAACCTTGGAAAGTGTAAGGGGGCTTTAAAAGAATATCATGTGATAACATGAAGTTATATTCCTCAGTCCTCTCGTTCATATAGTGAGATGTGATGTTTCCTTAGACATCAGGAATTATGTCTACTTTCAAATATCCATACCTCCCTGTGCTAGAAATGTCTCAGGGTTGTCATATTTAATCAGGTATTGGTAAAACTCTCAATTTCCCGCATTCCTTTAACTTTGTCTTCACAGATCAGATTTTGCCGTTGCAGCTGCATTAGAGTTCAACTTATCATGGTGGTACCAGACTTGACGACTGGTTCCTATCAGTCGTAAAAAGAAGAATTTCTACAGACTCTTCAGTTGACCCAGTTCTGAGTAGATGTTTTAGGCTAACAATTTGGGAGAAGTCCAACATCATGCCCACAACTTCAAATTCTGTTCCTGGGATTCCTAAGACTTCAATAAGTCTCCTCCTACACCACAAATTCAGAGGCGTTATCAGGGCATCTCTCACCTTGACTCTGACAAGAGATTTCTGAAAACAATCTCCAACGTGTCAGAGCTAACAATTTCTTCTATAGAAGCAATTCCTTTAGTTTATTCCCATATGAAACATTTTATGTAAGACTCTGACAGAGTGGGAAAAGCCTTATTCCTGTTTCCTGTCCTCCCAGAATTAACACAATCTAGTCATGGAGACTTTATCCTTGGGTGATCTTGCTATGGGCAACAAAGAAAGTCTTATACCAAGACAGTTTTCATACATGTCCCCCATAGTGTGACACATTTGCTATATGTTTTTTCTTTTTTTCTACAAATGCATCAAGTTTACAAAACGTAGCTACCATTTCCAAATTCTTGGTTACATCTGTATATTGACATAAACACCTAACTACTTTAAAGATTATACATTAAACAAATTTTAATAAGTTCAAACAAGAAAATCTTGATGTATTGAAAATTGCTACTACTGGAGGTAAAATAAGAATTTGCATGTTACGGCTTAGTGTACAATTATTAGTAAGCATAAGCTTTCAATTTTGCTTTATTCCTATTACAAGATGCAAATGGATTACTTGATTTTCTTTTGTTTTTTTAATATTTCTAAAAATCAGTGTGTTCTGCCAACAATATTTAATATGGGTGGGCAGAAGTGTTACTGCCAACAGTGCCACCCCTGTGAAACAGAATTAGCCCTGCAAACCACACAATCAATTTACCTAGCAATCATGTGGAATGAATAAGTTGTGCTATCAAAATATTAGTTACTTTGTATAAAGTCATAATTTATTAATGAGTCGGAGAAATTTGTTTTTAAGACAAAAAAAAGACAAAAGTATTGTAGGAGTGATAACTTGGTTGGCTAACCATTTAGTCACTTTCAGAGGACAGATGCCTTTACCAGGCAGTTTTACAAATGAATGACGAAGTAGAGAGCACAACATTTAAGAGATATAGTGGTCCCTCAAGTAACAATGGCCTCAGGATACAATATTTTCAACATACAATAGTTATTCCCAGGGCCGGGACAAGACATTATGGTACCCTAGGCAAATGGGTCAAATGGTGCCCACCCCCCCACCACCCCCTTAGAGAAAAAATATTAAAAGTTCAAATGCCTCTCCCCTTACTATTTTATAAAAGAAAAAAAAATTAAAAGTTACACATAATTGGTATCAACGTGTAAATTCCAATCTATTAAAATATAACACCATTCATCCCATATGCTCAACATTGTAATAGAAAAAAAAATCATTTTATGCTTTTGGGTTTTGGGTCATTTGAGATCCTCTAAAATTAAAGAAAAGTGACCAAAAAGTCACATGTATGCCAAAATGGTGCCAATGAAAAGCACACATCAACCTGCAAAAAATGCTCCCTCACTCAAGTCCCCAGAGGGACGAACAAAAAAGTTATTGGCTGAAAATTTAAAAAGTAGATGTTTGGGGTTTTTATGGTACTAAAACATGATGATAACCCTACATATTTGGTATTGTTGGACATGAATCAACCTGCAGAATACAGAGAACACATTATTTATACCAGTGAATGCTGTAGTGAAAAAAACCCTGCAAACATGGCGGAAGTAGTTTTTTTTTATAACATTTTGCCCCACTTAGAATTTTTTTGCGGTTTCCCAGTATATTCTATAGTATAGTGAATAACACCATTAGAAAGAACATCTTGTACCGCAGAATAAAAGCCCTCATATGTCTATGTAGATGTAAAAATAAAAAAAATGTATGGCTCTGGGAAAGCAGGAGGGGGAGGGGGAATACAAAGAGCCATATTATTATGACCGGTTATCAGGAAGGGGTTAAAAGTATTTATTTTCCGCGGCGGACTAGGAGGCAGCAGCAAGTGCAGTGATGGCGAACCTTTTAGAGAACGGGTGCCCAAAACTGAAAACCCAAAACCTACTTATTCATCACAAAGTGCAAACAGACCTAATGTAACCTGAATACTGAGGTGATGTCTCTGTTACCCAATAGCAAACGTCCTAAATGCAGCTTTTATTTTATTTTTTTAGTGCAGTAGAAGAAATAATAGCGGGAGCTTTTAAATTGGTTCCTATGGGCTAGCTGGTTGCTATGGGTAACAAAAATAGACTATTAGACATTAGGGTGTATTAATGTTATATGCACATGTGTGAGTGTATACCATATATTGATATAATGCATGTATATTTTATACATATATACACATACATTATATATACACACATATAGATATATATATATATATACAGGGGCGTCGCTAGGCTGTTTTATTCGGGGCTCGGGCCCCGAATAAAATCCCCTGTGCCCCGAGTCTCCCGGGTTTCCAGGCCTCTGCGCTGGGCCTGGAGCACCGACCTGCCCTGCAGCTACATGTGTGTCCGCTGGACGCACACACAGCTGAGGGCTTCTGCGGGGCAGAGTGCGAGCGCTCCCTGCCCCGCAGACAGTGTCGGACCCACAGGTCCTACACCGCGAGGCTGCCGGGTCTCACAGCGCTGGGGAACCCGCCGCAGCCCCGTGCACCTCACCCGGCAGCGTCGCGTGACATCACGTCATCGCGACGCTGCCTGTCCTCGGGCGCACAGCGCGTCATAGCCGTGCGCCCGAGGAGCTGCCGGAGGGCGCGGCTGAAGGGGGACGGAGCGCGCTCGCCGGGGGAGTTAAGGTGAGTATTAATGTGGTGATTTTTATATTTTACCTGCCGCAGTGCCCCTATATACTGCCTGTGCCTTATAATGCCTGCCTGTGGCCCCCCATATCCCTGCCTGTGCCCCTTTTAACCCCTGCCTGTGGCCCCATATACTGCCTGTGACCCCCCATATGCTGCCTGTGGCCCCCATATCCCTTCCTTTTGCCCTATATTGCCTGACTGTGCCCCTATAATGCCTGCCTGTGGCCCCCATATGCTGCCTGTGCCCATTTATACCTGCCTGTGGCCCCCATATACTGCCTGTGACCCCCATATACTGCCTGTGCCCCCATTTACTGCCTGTGCCCCCATATCCCTGCCTGTGGCCCCCATATACCTGCCTGTGGCCCCCATATGATGCCTGTGCTCCTATATACCTGCCTGTTGCCCCTATATACCTGCCTGTGCCCCCATATACCTGCCTGTGCCCCCATATAACTGCCTGTGGCCCCCATATACTGCCGCATTGCCCCCATATACTGCCTCAGTGCCCTTATATACCTGCTTGTGGCCCCCATATACTGCCTCAGTGCCCCCTATATACTGCCTCAATGACCCTATATACTGCCTGTGGCCCATATACTGCCTGTGCCCCTTTTATAAAGGGCCCTTTTGGGCCCCCTATAAACCCGCCTGTGGCCCCATATACTGCCTCAATGACCCTATATACCTGCCTGTGGCCCCATATACTGTCTGTGCCCCCCTATTACCTGCCTGTGGCCCCTATACCTGCGTTTGGCCCCTATATACTGCCTCATGCCCCTATATACCTGCCTCAGTGCTCTTATATACCTGCCTCAGTGCTCCTATATACTGCCTCAGTGCCCCTATATTCTGCCTCAGTGCCCCCATATACTGCCTGTGGCCCCCATATACCTGCCTGTGGCCCCCATATACCTGCCTGTGGCCCCATATACCTGCCTGTGGGCCCATATACTGCTTCAGTGCCCTATATACCTTAACTGAGGGACTGCTATACCTAAAATTAAGGAGTTGCTTGGAATGTGAGGATTCTAAGGGTATTTGTGTCCAAATCCTCAGGGAGATATTGGCCGGGAGCAATCAGCATGAAGGTGTGAACCGGATGGAGAAGAAAAGGGAAAGTGAACGACGCTGATCAGAAAAGACGTCTCCGGTGAGTTACTAAATGTAACAGCGGGTAATCCACTTATATGTCTGCAGAGTCTACAAACAACTAGTTAACTACCACTATATGGGCCCCTGTTATAGCGGTGGTATATGTAATCAGAGCCCGTGTACACTGGTGTCTACCACTATATGGTCACTGTATGGCGGGTGGTATATGTTTAATCGAGGCTGTGTAAGCTGATAGTCACATGTGGGGTCGCTGTTCAGTCAGGGTTCTGGCAGGATTATTTGAGCCTTAAGTAGTATATATTTTTGGGGCTTGGTTTTGTAGGGGTGTTTTTTAGTCACAATCACTTGTCTGGTAGATTTGCTCCATGTATCGGTGGATTATTTTGGGGACTGTTAGGGGTTATTGTCATATGAAGGTGAGAAGTTCTGAAAAAGTAAATTTGTCATGGTGATTTTTACTGTACAGTGACTGCTGAGGAGGGTTTTGGACGGGATCTGTGTTTGGGATGTTTCAGAAAATTAGTGACAGGAACAGAAGGTTTTTCTCTGTAAAAAAACATCCGCAGTTCACAATGAGGAAAAGCACAAAGGGCCCAAGCCCCGGATGTTTTAGGACCCTAGCAACGCCCCTGTATATATATATAGATAGATATGAGTGTGCTTGTATATGTATATATGTGTGTGTATGTGTGTGAGTGTGTATATATATATATATACACACATACATACATATACACACACAGTATATGGTAAATCATGTAAACAGCCAGTGTATCCAGAGGGAAGGGTTTCCCATTAAGGCTATGTTCACATGGCATAATTGCGGGGCGTACGGTATGTCCCGCAATTATGGCGGGTGTTTGGGAGTTGCCGCGTGGGAGGGGGGGCTACTGCTACATGACGCCGTCTGAGGAAAGAAGGGTTTCCTCCGAAACGTCACACATGGGCGTTCGACGTTCCTCGTGGTGTTCTTGGCGTTCAGAACTCCGTTTTGTTTCCTTACAAGCTCCGTGTCTGGAGGACTTTTTGTCATGAATTAAGCCCAGTACAAATATGGACGTTTAAAGAAATCTGTCTTACATAGCATACACATCACAGATTTTTTCTCATTGGATTGTATATGGATATATGCTCTATAATGTTGCGAGCGCATGTTAGAATTGAGTAAAGAAAAAGTTGAATATAAAGATGATTGTGAATGGACTGTTACTTATACATTTCTAAGGATACTTTGGGGTATAGGAAGAGAACCCGTTTACAGAAATACAGTAAGTCTATAAAAAATTGCGTTTTTATGTTGTCCTATTCTGACAGCCATAACTTTTTTATTTTGCTGTGTGCAGAGCTGTGTATGGGCTTGTTTTTTGCGGGATGAGTTGAAGTTTTTATTGGTACCATTATGCGGTGCATATGATGCTATGTTTTTGTGAGATGTTTTGAACAAAATACAGCAATCTTGGTAGTGTTTTTTATTTTTATTTTTTATAGCGGTCACTGTACGGTATATATGACATGGTAGCTTTACTCAGCAGGTCAATACGATTACACAGATACCCAATTTGTATATTTTTTTATGTTTTACTGCTTTTATACAATAAAAACACTTTTATTCAACCAGGAAAATACGTTTTTGCATCGCCATAGTCCGAGAGCCATAACTTTTAAATTTTTCTGTGCTTGGAGCTGTGTAGGGACTTGTTTTTTGCAAGATGAGTTGACGTTTTTATTAGTATCATTTTTGGGGGGACAAGGCTTTTTGATCGCTTTTAAATCCATTTTTTGGAGGCCAGGGTGGGAAAAAAATACTGCAATCCTAGTAGTGTTTTTTATTTTTATTTTTAAACAGGGCTCACCATGCAGTATCTGTGATAAGTTAGCTTTACCTTTGGTGTTCCTACGATTATGGGGGATCCCCTATTTATATAGTTTTTTTTAAGCTGAAGCACTTTAAAAAAAAAGAAAAGTGTTTTTAGTGTGTAAAACAATTTTTATGCATTGCTATATTCTGAGAGCTATACATTTTCTTTTTTCCGTATACAGAGCTGTTAGGGAGGACTTTTATTTTGCGGGATAAAACTGACGTTTTAATTGGTACAACTTTGCCGTTTATAGGAGTTTTTGATCGCTTTTTATTCCTTTTTTATGTGCTGAGGGATGAACAATAATCTTAATTCTGTGATTGTTTTTTGGGTTTTTTGTTACGGCGTTCACCTTACGGGTTAATTAACATGACAGATTTATAGGGCAAGGTCGTTTCGCACGCGGCGATCCCAAATATGGGTACTTTATTTATTTTTGATCATTTTTGGGGCGATTGCGTTTTTTAAAGGGGAAAAGGGCGGTGTAGGGTTTTTTTATTTTATTTTTTGTGTTTGTGTTTTACATGTTTTTCATTTTTTTTTAATTTTATTTTCACTTTTTCACGTTTTATTTTTTTACTTTTCCCCATAGGGGATTTGAATGAGAGATCTTTAGATCTCTCATTCATAGGAATCAGTACTTAGCTTGTTGCTATGATGGTTCCAAATGGTAACTGTCAGTCACGATGCCGGGCCCATGCCCACAGGGCACGGCCGGGCATCGTGACGTCATAGACAACCGGAAGGCATTTCTCTGCCCTCCGTGGTTGTCTGTAGGGAGGCAGGACTGCCGGATCGCCCGATCCGTGCGCTGCTGCCGCCGACAGAGACGCAGGAGGAGCGATCTTCCTCCTGCGTCTCTCTTAATTATTGCGGGCACCGATCGTCGCAATAATTAAGGGGTTAACCGGCCCCCCCCCCGGAGCGATCCGGGGTCGGGGCCGACGCTGCGGGATGTCAGCTGTAATTTACAGCTGACACTCCGCTCCGATCGCGCGAACCCTACCGTAGAGTTCGCGCGATCCTCAGGACGTATCCATACGTCCAGGTGCGTGAACCCCCAAACGACCTGGACGTATGGATACGGCCAAGGTCGTGAAGGGGTTAATGTCTCTCAGCGTCAAGTACAAAGAATTAAAAAAAAAGCTTTGAAGAGATTGGGATGTTTTTGACAAGCCCAGGTCCGACAGACCCCGCAAGACAACTGCTCAGGAGGAACGCTTGTTGGTTTGAAAATCAAAAGCCAGCCCCTCTTCCACTTCAGCACAGCTCCACAGGGCCCGGTAACCCCAAGTCCCTGTGTCAACTAGAACAGTTTGTAGGATTCTGTCTCAAAATGGCCTTTGCCAAGGCCCACAGCCTGCTAAACGGATGGACGCTGGAAAAGCGGCAGAAGGTGGATTTCTCAGATGAATCTTCAGTTGAATTACACCACATCCGCTGTAAATACTGCAGGAGACCTACTGGAGCCTGTATGGATCCAAGATGCACCCAGAAAACTGTTAAAGGGGTTGTCTCACTACATTGATTCGTCCTGTTTTCTTGGTTTCACTTTGAATTCGGGGGCCTGTTTACTGGCTTCTACTAGGCTGCAGTAGAAGCCAGGTCTGTAGTTATAGCAACCAGCGCTGGCAGCCTATCAGGAGAGATCAAACAGGTCTGTAGCTATAGCAACCTAAGTAGCTGATGCAGCCCATACAAGAGGGGATATCTCAGAATAGGTAGGACATTGTTAATGGACACATATTGCAAAGTGACTTGTTTTTGCAAGATCTTTAACTTAAAAAGCAATCCTTATAGTGAGACAACCCCTTTAAGTTTGGTAGTGGAAAGATCACGGTCTGGGGTTACATTCAGTATGGGAGTGTGCGAAACATTTGCAAGGTGGAAGGCAATATCAATAGCCTAAAATATGAAGAAGTATTAGCTACCTCTTACATTCCCTATAATAAAAAGGGGTCAAATTTTGCAGCAGGATGGTGCCCCATCTCATACATCCATCTCTACATCAAAGTTCCTCAAGATCAAGGTGCTCCAGGACTGGCCAGCCCAGTCACCAGACATGAACATCATTGAGCATGTTTGGGGTAGGATAAAAGAGGAAGCTTGGAAGACAAAACCAAAGAATCTCGACGAACTCTGGGAGGCATATAACACTGCATTCTTTTCTATTCCTGATGTCTTCATCAATAAATTGTATGAATCATTGTCGAAACGCATGGATGCAGTCCTTCAAGCTCATGGAAGTCACACAAAATATTAAATATGGCTCTAATAGCACCACAACTTCATTCACCAATGTTCTGAAACATATCTTTGTATTTGAAGTGAATTATTTGTTTGATTTTCACATTACTTTCTGTGGGCGACAAAACTTTTGTCTTGCCAAAATGTGACCTGTGTTCCTTAAATGATCAATATTTCAGCAGTGAAGCAAATTTATTTATGTTAACAAAACCTCATTTGGGAGGGTTTCAGCTTTCATATGAGTCATTCCTAAAACCAATGGATGAATTTTAAGTCAGGTGATAAGCTTTGGTTTCCACAACATGGATAAGCGACAGAACCTCTGTCAGGGACTGTAGGACACTGGTAAAATACACATATTGCAAAGTGACTTGTTTTTGCAAGATCTTTAACATAAAAAGCAATCCTTGTAGTGAGACAACCCCTTTAATGGCCCTTTAATGGCCATCACATTTTTGTAGTTTTTGCCTACTTACGTTTCAACAGTCGTAACTTTTTTAATTTTTTCAATGACGCAGTTATATGAGGCCTGTTTATTTGAGACAAGCTGTACTTTTTGAAGGAATAGTTTAAGTTCACTTATAAATGATTGCAGAATTTTCTTAATTTTTTTTTTTTTTACACCATTCACATTTCACACTTAACAACTTGTTAGATTAATTCTACGTATTATTACGGACGTGTTAGATACCAATATGTGTAATGTATGTTTTTTTTAAATCCCATGAAGTGATAACTGTTTTACTTTTTTTTTTTTTTTACACTTAGTAATGTATTAGCATATTCATATATGCTAATACATTACAATATGTGTCAGTTTGATACAGGCAGTGATCAGGGCAGCACACAGTCTGCCCTGATTGCTGGCTTCTTACACAGACAGCCCTGGAGCTACTGTAGGTCCTCAGGGCTGACTGTGCAGCCATTCCCTGGGCTCTGTCGGGTCACTTGGAGTCTCAATCACTCGACAGAGCAGGGGAAAGTTCTTTGATTATGCCGTGGTCACTGACCGCAGCAATCAAAGGTTTAAGCGCCGGGGAGCGGAGGTTTCCTCTGCTTCACAGTGCTTGCAGAGACTGCACTAGGAACAGCTCTGTTCCTAGCACAGCTGCAGCGCTAGAGGCCGCAAAACCCCGATGTCTGCAGTGACGTCAAAAGACATTGCTGCAGACGAACGTCCTAAAATGCCCGATGCCAAAAGACGGCGGGCAGTTGTTAAGGGGTTAAAAAATACAAGTGTTAACAGTTCATTATTATCAATTCGAAAAATGCAAAGTGAATGCGCAAAAAAGAAATCAAAATCAGATTAATATTTGGTGTGACCTCCCTTTGCCTTTAGAGTCCTGGAAGCAGGGCCGGGACAAGGCATTTTGGTGCCCTAGGCAAGTAGGGCCAATGGCGCCCCTAAACCCCCCCCCCCACCCCCCAAAAAAAAATTTTAAACCAAGCCCTAACCCCACCCTGCGCCCCCCCCAGGGGAAAGAGAAAAAAACACGTTCCAAAAACACTGGAGTTTGCCCCCCTCCCCACAATGCCCCCTCACTCATATAGCCCCCCCTCTCCAAGCCCCCCCCCTCACTTACCCCCCTCCTTACTAAGCCCTTTCCCCCACTTACCCCCCCCCCCTCCAAGCCCCCCCCCTCTCACTATAGCCCTGTCCTCTCACATACCCGTCCCCATATAAACCCCCCCCTCTCACATTGCCCCTCCTCTACTTAACCCCCTCCTCTCACTAAACCCTCCCTCCACTAAAGCCCCCTCCTCTCATATAGCCCCCTCCTCCACTATACCCCCTCCTCCATATGCCCCCCCCCTTTTCCTATAGCCCCCTCCTCTCCTAAAACCCCCTCCCTCACTATGCCCTCCCCTCACTAACCCCTCCTTCCCCTATACCCCCTCCCTCCCCCTTACCCCCCCTCTCCCATAACCCCTCCTCTCACTTTAACCCCCCCTCCACTTGCCCCCCTCCAATAAGCCCCCCTCCTCCACTAAGCCCCCCCCCTCTCACATACCCCCGTCCTCTCACATAGCCCCGTCCTCTCTATATAGCCCCCTCCTCCTCTTACTATAGCCCCCCTCCTCCACTATAGCCCCCCCGCCTCTCACATGCCCCCCTCCTCTCACTATTGCCCCCCTCCTCTCCCTTAGCCCGTCCTCTCACATAGCCCCCCTCCTCCACAAAACCCCCGCCCCCACCCCCCGAAAAATTTTTAATCCACAGCCCTAACCTAAACACACTATAGCCTGCCGTCCTCCCCACTAGGTGGAATGAATAAAAAACACGATCCCCTCCTCTCACTATAGCCCCCTCCTCTCACTATAGCCCCCCTCCTCTCACTATAGCCCCCTCCTCTCACTATAGCCCCCTCCTCTCACTATAGCCCCTCTCCTCTCACTATAGCCCCCTCCTCTCACTATAGCCCCTCCTCTCACTATAGCCCCTCTCACTATAGCCCCCTCCTCTCACTATAGCCCCCTCCTCTCACTATAACCCCCTCCTCTCACTATAGCCCTCTCCTCTCACTATAGCCCCTCCTCTCACTATAGCCCCCCTCCTCTCCCTATAACCTCTCCTCTCACTATAGCCCCCTCCTCTCACTATAGCCCCGTCCTCTCACTATAGCCCCCCTCCTCTCACTATAGCCCCCTCCTCTCACTATAGCCCCCTCCTCTCACTATAGCCCCTCTCCTCTCACTATAGCCCCCTCCTCTCACTATAGCCCCTCCTCTCACTATAGCCCCCCTCCTCTCACTATAGCCCCCTCCTCTCACTATAGCCCTCTCCTCTCACTATAACCCCCCTCCTCTCACTATAGCCCTCTCCTCTCACTATAACCCCCTCCTCTCACTATAGCCCTCTCCTCTCACTATAACCCCCTCCTCTCACTATAGCCCTCTCCTCTCACTATAACTCCTTTCTCTCACTATAGCCCTCCTCTCTCTCTATGGCTCTCCCCTCATCTCACTATAGCCCTCCTCTCTCACTATGGCTCTCCCCTCATCTCACTATAGCCCTCCTCTCTCACTATGGCCCCCCCTCCTTCTCACTATGGCTCCTTCCTCTTACTATGCCCCCCCCTTTTCTCACTATGGCCCCCCTTTCTCACTATAGCCCCTCCTCTCACTATAACCTCCCCTTTTTCACTATAACCCCCCCCTTTCTCACTATAACCCCCACTCTCTCACTATGGCCCCCTTCTCACTATAACCCCCACTTTCTCACTATGACCCACTTTCTCACTATAACCCCCACTTTCTCACTATAACCCCCCTTCTCACTATAGCCCCCCTTCTCACTATAACCCCCACTTTCTGACTATGGCCCGTTCTCACTATATCCCCCACTTTTTCTGACTATAACCCCCACTTTCTGACTATAATCCCAACTTTCTCACTATAACCCCCCACTTTCTCACTATAGCCCCCTTCTCACTATAACCCCCACTTTCTCACTATGACCCCACTTTCTCACTATAACCCCCACTTTTCTCACTATAGCCCCCTTCTCACTATAACCCCCACTCTCTCACTATAGCCCCCACTTTCTCACTAAAACCCCCCTTCTCACTATAACTCCCACTTTCTCACTATGGCCCCCATTTTCTCACTATAGCCCCCCTTCTCACTATAACCCCTCTCACTTGGTCACTTTCTCACTATGGCCCCTCCCCACTTACCATTTCTCACTATAGCCCCTCCAAAAAACACTCACATGTCCTGGAGCACTCTGCCAAAACTCCGCCCACTCTTCCCTGCAGGCAGCATCCTGTGACAGGAAGCTGTCAGAGCAAAAGAGGATGACATAGAGAAGCACAGAGATGATGGGAGGGAGGTAGACTTACCTCTCCTATCATCCCCCGTAACATAGTGCTGCTCTTCACCCAACACCCCCCCTCCCCTGGCGCCCGGGCGGGGGGAGGGGGAAGGGGCGGGGGACAGAGATGATCCTCAATCCCTCCTGCTGCAGGATGTAGGTGCTGGCAGCCTGGCTGTGCCTAGCCATCGTCCCGCCTCTGCCTGGAAGTGATGATATGGCTAACACAGAGTCAGGGTCTCATACTGCTGGCTTTTTCAGTAATCTTTCACTATATTTTAAAACACCTATAGAAAACATGAGGAAAGTCAAGTGATTGTTTTCAATGATGTTTTTTTTTTATTATTATTAAACAATTTTTATTGATGGAAATAGGCCATTACATTGTATACTGCTTGAACATACAGAGCCACATAAATACAACGTATTGAAACCAGAAAAGCATGTCATAACAGCAAATAAAGTATTACATCATAAGATAGTCTTTTTAAGTATTTTCTCCCTTCAAGCTAACCTCAGTGCCCTATCCCAACCAACCCCAACATTGCGTGCCCTGCTCCCTATCATCTATACATCTACATCTAAGTTTCCTAAAGTACCGCTCAAACTTTCCAGCGGGTAATATTGTGTGAGTGTGAAAGGCTCCATAATCTTCTTGATCTCCTTAGTGGTGTACATTTCAGCAATAAATGGTCCCAATTTTTTCAAGAATCCCCTGGTGTCCCTATCTTTGTTTCTCTGTTTCTATTTTTTCAAAGTACAAAGCTTGTTTCAGGCAATCCTGGATTTCCCCCAATGTTGGACCCGTTCTTTCAACCCAATGTCTGAATATGGATTTTTTTTGCAAGTTAAGTAATATGGAACCCTTTATTTGTTGTTGGTCCGTTTCTCGATCTGCCTTAACCGTATAATGAAACAAATAACCTTGCAGAGATGGCAGGCACTTAATGTTCCAAATCTCTGCTACATAGTCTCTTACTTCTTTCCAAAGTTTTTTAATGTAAGAACAGCTCCAAAAACAATGTAGCAGATCCGCTTTCTCCTCCCCACACTTGGGACACGCCCTCCAATATGTTGTTTTACCTTCACCATAGGGTATATCAAACGCATAAATGGCTTTGTGGGCCAGTCTAAAAGGGATTTCACTCCGTTGCTCATTGCATGTCGCTTTTTTAACTAGATCAAGCCCCTTTAGGATTTTATAGGAAATATCTTTGTCCCCCTGTATATCCTACAAAGTTTTCAGTGATGTTTATCACTTTTTCGTGTTTTCTTTATTATTTTGTGACATTTTGTACATGCATTTTTTATAGTATTTTGTTAGTTCTGTAGAGAGTCTATGAGATAAAAGAAAAACCCACCATACTTCATGTATTCTGCATTTTGATAGATAAAAAAATGCAATGAAAATGAAATATTTCAATCAAAATCTGCCAACAATGTTTGTGCTCTCCTCCTCGCTTACAAAAAAGACAGGTTTGGGGAGTTTCACTTATAGAGGGGAAGGGAGTCCCATGACTCCTGTTCTCAGAGTGTCAACAGTCTCTTTGCACGTGTAAGGGCTTGTTCACACTACGTTTTTGTGATCCGTTTTACGGATCCGCAAAACGGATCTAACAATTGTCAGTGTGATTAACATTGAGTTCAATGGCAAAAGCGCATCGCTGTTCTCACGGGAGATCGGCGATGCGTTTTTGAGGGCTCTCCTGCACTGAGCTTTTCGCATCCGCTTTAAGAATTGACATGTCAATTCTTATTGCATTTTACGCAAGTGAAAGCCCATAGGAGATAATGGAGTCCGCTTTTGGCACCTGTCCAAAAGCGCTCCACACTCTGGGCACGTATCAGCTGCGCTTTGCATCCTGAAAGCGGTTGCGAAAAGCGCAGTGGGTGGCTGGACGGGGGAACGTAGGTGAGCGGCGGCTGTGAACAGCGGGGGACGCGGTCAGTGAATGGAGGTGCGGGAGATTTGAAATGCTGGAGGTACGGGAGATTTGAAATGCTGGAGGTGCGGGAGATTTGAAATGCTGGAGGTACGGGAGATTTGAAATGCTGGAGGTGCGGGAGATTTGAAATGCTGGAGGTGCGGGAGATTTGAAATGCTGGAGGTGCGGGAGATTTGAAATGCTGGAGGTGCGGGAGATTTGAAATGCTGGAGGTGCGGGAGATTTGAAATGCTGGAGGTGCGGGAGATTTGAAATGCTGGAGGTGCGGGAGATTTGAAATGCTGGAGGTGCGGGAGATTTGAAATGCTGGAGGTGCGGGAGATTTGAAATGCCGGAGGGCGGGGATCTAATGCTGAGGTGCGGGAGATTTGAATGCTGGAGGTGCGGGAGATTTGAAATGCTGGAGGTCAGGGAGATTTGAAATGCTGGAGGTGCGGGAGATCTGAAATGCTGGAGGTGCGGGAGATTTGAAATGCTGGAGGTGCGGGAGATTTGAAATGCTGGAGGTGCGGGAGATTTGAAATGCTGGAGGTGTGGGAGATTTGAAATGCTGGAGGTGGGGGAGATTTGAAATGCTGCATGGAGATGGATGGGAGGGGCGCGGGGCGGAGGGCCGGGGCCAATCGCAGGGTGCATGCGCGGCTGCAGGGAGATGGATGGGAGCGAGTGCTGGTCGGGATCGGGCGCTGCAGGGGGCACTGACAGTGGCAAGTGTAGCGCGGTCGGCTGCAAGTGGAGATGGATGGGAGGCGCGGTGCTGTGGGGATCGAGGCGCTGGGCTGGGAAGTGCTGAGCTCGACTGTGCAGAGTGGGTAGCGCTGAGCTCGGCTGTGCAGAGTGGGTAGTGCTGAGCTTGGCTGTGCAGAGTGGGTAGTGCTGAGCTCGGCTGTGGAGAGTGGGTAGTGCTGAGCTCGGCTGTGGAGAGAGGGTAGTGCTGAGCTCGGCTGTGGAGAGAGGGTAGTGCTGAGCTCGGCTGTGGAGAGAGGGTAGTGCTGAGCTCGGCTGTGGAGAGAGGGTAGTGCTGAGCTCGGCTGTGCAGAGTGCTGAGTGGGTAGCGCTGAGCTTGGCTGTGCAGAGGAGAGAGAGGGAGAGGGACTCTCTCTTTTTTTGTTGTGAAAACGCATTCGGAAAGTGGATCCGTAAAAGCAAGTGAAAAAGTGTACAATACAGATCCAAATAAATTATCAACTCTTGCGTTTTGCGGATCCGCTTTTCAACTGTCAAAAATGGATCCGTAAAAAGGATCCAAAACGTCGTGCGAACAAGCCCTAAAGGAAACTTGTCAGGTGGTTTATGCTGTCCTATCTGAAAGCAGGATATGATAGAGAAGCTGAGCTGTGATTTGGAGCAGGATTTTTGAGGAAGAAGCAGAGAAAGTCCTGCTTACATTGACTGACAGTTTTCCCTGTATCAGCGCAAGCTGTCACTCACTGTATGTGGGCGTTACACTATGAAGCTTTCATCTACTTTTAACTTATTCAGCGTCAAATCATATAGAGATATATCACAGCATTCAGCTTCTCTCCCTCTATCACATCCTGCTCTCAGATAAGGTATAATAAATCACTTGATAGGTTCCCGTTAAATACAGAAGTGTCCATGCTTGAATACAATGTGCTCCACTGAGGCCTATGAAACCACAAAAGCCAAGTGCCTGAATATCCTTTTAGCGTTTAGTCCATTTTTTTTTTCATTTTTTTTTTACAAAAAAACAATTTTAACATTTATGTTACTTGCTTGTAGATTTTTATTTTTCCTGCTTGTGATGCAATCATCTAGAAACAAATTTACAACCATGCATATAAAGCTGGTTTGGCAGTAAACATTGTAGCTGCAATAAAACTCTAAGAAAAGAAGATAATAAAAGTATCTGCAAGGATACACTAATATGTGGGAGTATATAAAGGTTTCAGATTTTTTTTTTCTGACTGTAATAATAATTGCATACGTGGGCACACAGTCTAGAAAAACTGAAAGCATTTGCTTAGAGCACTTGTACGAAACAAGACCTTATAAGTAATGATTCATCAGTGAAGTGCTACTTTTTTAATTGGTTTACTAAAAAATATATATATAAGATTGAGCTGATTACATAAAAACATGTTTTGATTATGCACATTAAAGGGGATGTCTCATGTAAACTATCACTGTCCATGTACCCTATTAGGGTATAAATGTGCCATAGATGGGTTGTCTTGCTCCCAGAGAAAAAAAAAATTAGAAATAGCAGACATTTGTATAAAAAAAAATTAATTTAAGCAATGACTAATCCAGCATTTTATTATTCATGTGGCATTTTATTGACATCACTACTCAGTGGTGCTAATGATACATTGATCGGATTGTGATCACTGCAGCCAATCAGTGGCCTCACCACTCCCATCATTGTGCAGTGACGTTAGTGGATTGACATGTGGCCACTGTTTAGCTTGTTAGACTCACACTCGTTTGGACACCATCTTGGCCGGTCCCAGGGGCCTTTCAGCTCACGGATTGCCGATTTTGGAAAACGGTTCTGGCACATACATCACTTCAACACCAGGGCAATAGTTTTAAACTGGCCTCAGCCAGCTTTATTTTTCAGGCACAGTATACAGGAAACAAACAAATATAACAAAAACCTCAGGCCGTCTAGCCACTAAATACACATTTTTAGACCCTGTCTCTCAGTGGTTTGGACCTATCATCCAGTCCCACAAAACACTCTCTCACTTTACCCAGTCTCTCTCAAACCTCTGGGGGCCAGAGCCTCTCTCCAGCTCCACTACGGCTGACCACGTCCCCAGATCACCTAGGGTACCAGGCTTTTAAAGACCTGGTAAAACCTGGATCTGGAATGTTGGAACGGCCTTCCACCCGCACCACAGCCGTTTCAGGATAAGGCAGCCCATAATGGCTGGGTATCAGTCATGCTACATGAAAAAGTAAGCAACCTAGTGTTGCTGATGGCCAATTGGTGACTTACCCCACCAAGACCAGGCCATCTGTGACACGTCCCTAACAGGTGACCTGCTGTACGCCACCTAGTGGCAGAACCATGCGACCGTCTAAGGTCACTCAGCCACAAGCTGCATTGGTAATGTGTTGACCACTTGTAAAAAAAAACAAAAAAAAAACTGGAGACCTCTGGAGATTCAACGCTAGATCAGCTGTGGATTAGGTATGTGAGTACTTTTTTTTATACAATTTTTCTTTTAGTTTTGAAAATTTATCAACTTTCTTAAGGCTGCCCTCTATGAGTCCTTCATCTGATTGGAAGCTATGTTATATTATATGCTGCAGGGGAAATTCCTGGTTGCAGCTTTCACTAGCAGTATTAGCTCTTAAAGGGGTTGTCCAGTTTATTTAAAAATTACATACTAAGGTATTGCTCCAAATAAAAACCCATACTCATCTTCCTCCACACCTCTTTGGCAGTGCTGCTTTCCCCAGTCTTCTGTTTACTTCCTGCCTTGTTGGCTGCAGTGGTCACACGCCACTGCTTACATCACCTTTCGGATGAGTGCCATGTGACTGCTGCCGCCAATTCTTACAAAGAGCAGCATTCTGCTTATGAGCCGGTAAGATTCAAGCATTTATGGTTCCTGAATAGAACTAATCTTATTGGTGGTCGTGTGTCATAGCATTTTTTCTAGAACACATTGGGCAAATTTGTGGTGGATATGGGAGAAATAATGACTCAATTCTTTATGGTTTACCAGCATTGAAGAAGGTTGTCCCATCTAGCTGTTCACTCTTTAGAGGGTCTTCAGTCTCACACTACCTGTGCAGACTTTGGGGGGTCTTGAGCAGTAATTGACATTTTAGCTTTGCTAGTTCCTATTTCTAGCTGTGCCTGTTAGACCAATCTTATGGATGGAGGAGTTGTGAAAAATAATGACACTGTCCAAGCAGGATGGCTGGCTATAAATGTGAGCTAGTGGAGCTGTATTTGTCATGAGAAGAAGCTTCTAGTGAAAGATAAAAACTTACATGCTGCCAAGACACACTAGCTGCTGATGTAATTAAACATAAATGTGCTCTGAAGACCTGAAAGGATGGTGCAAGACTCTTCCCAGGTCAGTAACTCTAAAGGCTAAAGTTTTTCTCAGTAAAAAGATAAGATCAGAGAATGAGAAGCAAGCTCCATCAGGTTCAGCAGGGCATGAGGTCACCATCCCAGCCACTGCTAGAGCAGAGAGAGGTGGTCTGTAACTAGAGAAGCTTGTGTACACAAGCAGGAGATAAGAACTGCTCTAACTCTGTAAGGAAGCCAAATCTGAACATCAATGCATTTGGTAACAGTCTTTATTTACCTTTGCCTTCATGTTATTATTATTATCATTTATTTTGGAGCGCCCTTGATTCCAGGGCGCTGTACATTTCAGGCGGGTACATTAATAACATTGGTCAAACAATTACAAAGTGACAATAATTGACTAACAACTGGTACAGAGGGAGAGAGGTTCCTGCCCGCGAGGGCTTACAATCTACAGGGAAGGGGTGAATAGACAGAAGGTGAGGGGCAGACATGTTTGTGGGGCGGAGCAGTACAACACGGTTAATGTTGGTTATAGGAAATCCAGATGAGGTAGGTTTTGAGGTTAGCTTTGAAGCCGGTGTTAGAGTGGGAGTGTCTGATGTGTTGGGGCAGTGAGTTCCAGAGTGTGGGGGATGCACGAGAGAAGTCTTGGAGATGGTTGTGTGAGGTGTTGATAAGGGGAGAGCAGAGGAGAAGGTCCCATGAGGAGCGGAGGTTGCGTGAGGGGAGGTATTTAGAGATTAAGGCAGAAATATATGAGGGGGAGAGGTTATGTAGAGCCTTGTAGGTCAAAGTTGCGAGCTTGAACTGGCTACGCTGGGCAATGGGAAGCCAGTGAAGAGATTGGCAGAGGGACGAGGCAGAGGAGTAGCGAGGAGAGAGGTGAATCAGACGGGCATCAGAGTTAAGGATGGTTTGGAGAGGAGCGAGGGTGCTAGCTGGGAGGCCACAGAGAAGGATGTTGCAGTAGTCGAGGCGGGAGATGACGAGGGCGTGGACAAGCATTTTTGTGCTTTCAGAGTTAAGAAATGAGCGGATTCGGGAGATATTTTTTAGGTGGAGGTGACAGGCAGAGGTGAGGGTTTGGATGTGTGGTTTGAAGGACAGATTGGAGTCAAAGATTATTCCAAGGCAGCAGACCTGTGGTGCTGGTGAGAGAGTGTAGCCATTAACAGTGATAGAGAGATCAGGTGGAGGGATGGAGTAGGACGGTGGGAAGATAATGAATTCAGTTTTCTCCACGTTTAGTTTTAGGAGACGGGAGGAGATGGAGGACAGACACTCAGGGATCCTGGAGAGAAGAAAGGCGACATCTGGGCCGGAGATGTAGATTAAAGCTAATCAATGACGTGGGAATAACTCTTCAATAAATACACCCTTTGTTAATGTGAAGCACACAGCATTTCACCATATTTATGTATTCTGTGAATAAAATACAGTTTTTTCTTTAAAGGGAATGTGTCATCAAAAAATGACTTATTGTTTAACTCACATTATTATGTTAAACACATTTTGTAGGAATTCTTGGTTATGTTTTTTTTAATTTTCCAGATCACTTTCAATATTTTTTTAATAATTCTTAAGTCCTGCAGTTTTCACTTTGGCCACTACGCCTAATAATCTCTCTGACTGTTGTTAAAGGGGTTTAGCCACAATCTCATTTCATACCTCCTGCATCCAGCTCTGTGTGCTCAAAAGGGGGCGTGTGTGATTTGTTTGAATTGCATATCATGTGACTCAGCAGGATGACATCACCAGGCCTTTCCTCTCTCTAGTCAGAGAAAGGTCTGTTTTTGTAAAGCATTGCGATTAGCTGAGAGGTAACATATTTGCTTTACAGCACATGGGTTATAGGTTCAAATCCCTGCAGGAACCAAACCAGTGGGATTTTTTCTCTTTATCAATGCACAGACCTCATTGAAGTTTCTTTTTTGTCTATTAGCATTGTTTGACTAATAACTATGGAGTACAGAGGATGGGAGTAGAGTGACAGCACCTGGGGTTTGAACACTCAGTAGCTGCCTGAGAGGAGAGGTGATGTCTGAGCATGTGCGACCAGGACTGAGGAGCTCCCAGCCCTGGTCGTATCCCCTGGAGATGAGCTGTAAACAATGGATCACTAAAGGAGCAGCTAAAACAAAAACGGTGCAGAATTTTTAATAATAATGAATGGTGAAAATGTTTGTTATTTAATTTGCAAGTTTCCCACGTCAATTTTACTTCGTGGCAAAACCCCTTTAAAGCAGTGCAAGCAAGAATGTCTTCCCCACAATCATATATAGATGGCCAAATAGAGAAATCTACAATCAGGAAATAAAAACGACTGAGAGGAAAAGCATATGGATCAGGGGCTTGATTTAATAAGTAAAAAAAAAAATTGGCGACATATTCCCTTTAAGATTAAAAAGGGTACCTTTAAAATGGGATGTCAAAGAAAGTACAACAGAAACGATGCTAGGGTCAGTCTTGATATTATAATTAGGAGTGACTTGGGTGTAGTCAATTTTGGAGACTTTGACTTGTCAATGTATTGGATCTAGGTGATTTCATGCTATTTGTTTTTGACAAGGGAAACTGATAGAGTAGGGTAATGCTCATGGCCACGGCTGGGACAAGGGTGTGTGTTGGATGCATTTCACGCAGCGCTTTTGAATACGTTTTTGAATCGGGCAACCAATGAGCAGCCTGCCGGTCACACAGTAAAAAGGAAATGTGTCATAACCTGAATGATACACTTCCTTTTTCCTGTGTGACTTGCAGGCTGCTAATTGGTTGCCCGATTTTACTGCAATCTCCGAAATAAAAACAAGGTGCAACACTATATCTAATATTCCTCATGTGTTAATTCTTCAGTTTTTAAGATCTTTGGTGTACACTTTTTGATTTTTTCCTGCAATTATGCCTTGACTATAAGGGTGTGTCTACACGGCAGTATGCAAATATCAGCCAGATTCTGTTTAAAGAATGTATTTTGACATGGTTTCTGTGGTTTTGGGGGCGGTTCTGCCCATGTTTTGCAGATTCATCCGTCCCCCTCAACCACTGACCTGTTCATGTTCTGCCCGAAAAACCGGAGGAAGAATGAACATGTTCTAAGTTTTTCGGAACGTCGGTGGTGTAAAAAAACATCCGGCGGAAAATCCATTCAGTGGGGACTGCTGCACGGTTTTTCTATTAAAGTTGATCAGAATGGTTGACAGTCAGTTTACAGATGGCTTTCAAATCCGAAAACCGTCCAAAAATCCTGCCACTGGGACAAGCCCTAATGGAAATAATCCTACATCAGACAACTGAGATTTTTTTCACGTTTTTTTTTTTTTTTTTCCGCGTTAAACACTGAATAGGAGTGATAGACCGTTAAAAGTGCATAAATGCACTTAAAGCTACATGAATTACAATAAACTCCCCTGTACTGAAAAACCTTAATAAGCACCAAAAGATAAATTAGGAAAACATGAGTAAAAACATGTTGACAATTTGCGTTTTTGCTGTGAAATAAATGTTTATTTCATTGTAAAAAGTTGTGTGAACACAGCCAGAGAGAGCAATTTAAAGGGGTTGTCTCGCCGTGCTGTTTTACAGAGTCACAGCCGGCTTCAGGCTCACACTTCCTGTTGAGGCTGTGAGTGGTTTTATAGCAGTGATTGGCTTATCAACTCTACTATTCCTAGCTGAGCCTCTTAAACTGATATGAGTGCAGGAGGTTTGTAAACTGTAATACACAAGGCTACAGAGCGCTAAAGGATTAAAGCTTGTCAGTAAGTAATGTTAACAAGCTCCTGTCTTTCAGATAAGAAACGGCAGGGAGTAACATCACCATTACCACTGCTACAGCCTGTCATAGATGACAAAGGTGGCTGGTAACCAGGGAAGCTTTTGTGCAAAAGCAGGAGATAAGTTCTGCTCTTAACTCTGAAGGGAAGCAAAATCAGAACAGCAATGTATTTGGTAAAAGTCTTCTATGTGTTATACCCGCCAATACCTCGTGTGTAGTACCCTCTGATACCTCCTTTGTATAGAAACCACTGATAATTCTTATGTGTGGTGCTTCCTTATAATTCCTATGCGAAGCACTTATTGACACCTTATATGTGTAGTACTTGTCGACATTTCCTGTGTATTACCTGCTGACTCAGTTCCTATGTGAAGTACCCGCTGACACTTCATACGTATAGTACCCGCTGACACTTCATACGTATAGTACCCGCTGACACTTCATACGTATAGTTACCGCTGACACTTCATACGTATAATACCCGCTGACACTTCATACGTATAATACCCTCTGACACTTCATACGTATAATACCCGCTGACACTTCATACGTATAGTACCCGCTGACACTTCATACGTATAGTACCCGCTGACACTTCATACGTATAATACCCGCTGACACTTCATACGTATAATACCCGCTGACACTTCATATGTATAGTACCCGCTGACACTTCATATGTATAGTACCCGCTGACACTTCATATGTATAATACCCGCTGAAACTTCATATGTATAATACCCGCTGACACTTCATATGTATACTACCCGCTGACACTTCATATGTATAGTACCCGCTGACACTTCATATGTATAATACCCGCTGACACTTCATATGTATAATACCCGCTGACACTTCATATGTATAATACCCGCTGACACTTCATAATGTATAATACCCGCTGACACTTCATATGTATAGTACCCGCTGACACTTCATATGTATAGTACCCGCTGACACTTCATATGTATATTACCCGCTGTCACTTCATACGTATATTTCCCGCTGACACTTCATACGTATATTACCCGCTGACACTTCATACGTATAATACCCGCTGACACTTCATACGTATAGTACCCGCTGACACTTCATACGTATAATACCCGCTGACACTTCATATGTATAATACCCGCTGACACTTCATATGTTTAGTACCCGCTGACACTTCATATGTATAATACCCGCTGACACGTCATATGTATACTACCCGCTGACACTTCATACGTATAGTACCCGCTGACACTTCATATGTATAATACCCGCTGACACTTCATATGTATTTTACCCCCTCTGTGCAGCCCCCCCCCCTGACACCCCCTCTGTGCAGCCCCCGCTGACACCTCCTCTTACAGCCCCAGATGACACCTCCTCTATGTAGCACCCGCTGACTCCTCCAATGTGTAGCCCCCTCTGTGCCGATGACTCTTCTTCCGTGTAGCCCCGTGTGCCGCGGACTCTTCCCCCGTGTAGCCCCCTCTGTGCCGCGGACTCTTCCCCCGTGTAGCCCCCTCTGTGCCGCTGACTCTTTCTCCCTTTAGCCCCCTCTGTGCCGCTGACTCTTTCTCCCTTTAGCCCCCTCTGTGCCGCTGACTCTTTCTCCCTTTAGCCCCCTCTGTGCCGCTGACTCTTTCTCCCTTTAGCCCCCTCTGTGCCGCTGACTCTTTCTCCCTTTAGCCCCCTCTGTGCCGCTGACTCTTCCTCCCTTTAGCCCCCTCTGTGCCGCTGACTCTTCCTCCCTTTAGCCCCCTCTGTGCCGCTGACTCTTTCTCCCTTTAGCCCCCTCTGTGCCGCTGACTCTTTCTCCCTTTAGCCCCCTCTGTGCCGCTGACTCTTTCTCCCTTTAGCCCCCTCTGTGCCGCTGACTCTTTCTCCCTTTAGCCCCCTCTGTGCCGCTGACTCTTTCTCCCTTTAGCCCCCTCTGTGCCGCTGAACTCTTTCTCCCTTTAGCCCCCTCTGTGCCGCTGACTCTTTCTCCCTTTAGCCCCCTCTGTGCCGCTGACTCTTTCTCCCTTTAGCCCCTCTGTGCCGCTGACTCTTCCCCTTTAGCCCCCTCTGTGCCGCTGACTCTTTCTCCCTTAGCCCCCTCTGTGCCGCTGACTCTTTCTCCCTTTAGCCCCCTCATGTGCCGCTGACTCTTTCTCCCTTTAGCCCCCTCTGTGCCGCTGACTCTTTCTCCCTTTAGCCCCCTCTGTGCCGCTGACTCTTTCTCCCTTTAGCCCCCTCTGTGCCGCTGTCTATTTCTCCCTTTTGCCCCCCTCTGTGCCGCTGACTCTTTCTCCCTTTAGCCCCCTCTGTGCCGCTGACTCTTTCTCCCTTTAGCCCCCTCTGTGCCGCTGACTCTTTCTCCTTTAGCCCCCTCTTGTGCCGCTGACTCTTTCTCCCTTTAGCCCCCTCTGTGCCGCTGACTCTTTCTCCCTTTAGCCCCCTCTGTGCCGCTGACTCTTTCTCCCTTTAGCCCCCTCTGTGCCGCTGACTCTTTCTCCCTTTAGCCCCCTCTGTGCCGCTGACTCTTTCTCCCTTTAGCCCCCTCTGTGCCGCTGACTCTTTCTCCCTTTAGCCCCCTCTGTGCCGCTGACTCTTTCTCCCGGTAGCGCTTGCTCCCGTTAGCCCCCTCTGTGCCGCTGACTCTTTCTCTCCTTTAGCCCCCTCTGTGCCGCTGACTCTTTCTCCCTTTAGCCCCCTCTGTGCCGCGGACTCTTTCTCCCTTTAGCCCCCTCTGTGCCGCTGACTCTTTCTCCCTTTAGCCACCTCTGTGCCGCTGACCTCTTTCTCCCTTTAGCCCCCTCTGTGCCGCTGACTTCTTTCTCCCTTTAGCCCCCTCTGTGCCGCTGACTCTTTCTCCCTTTAGCCCTTTCTCCCTTTAGCCCCCTCTGTGCCGCTGACTCTTTCTCCCTTTAGCCCCCTCTGTGCCGCTGACTCTTTCTCCCTTTAGCCCCCCTCTGTGCCGCTGACTCTTTCTCCCTTTAGCCCCCTCTGTGCCGCTGACTCTTTCTCCCTTTAGCCCCCTCTGTGCCGCTGACTCTTTCTCCCTTTAGCCCCCTCTGTGCCGCTGACTCTTTCTCCCTTTAGCCCCCTCTGTGCCGCTGACTCTTTCTCCCTTTAGCCCCCTCTGTGCCGCTGACTCTTCCTCCGTGTAGCCCCCTCTGTGCCGCTGACTCTTCCCCCGTGTAGCCCCCTCTGTGCCGCTGACTCTTCCCCCGTGTAGCCCCCTCTGTGCCGCTGACTCTTCCTCCGTGTAGCCCCCTCTGTGCCGCTGACTCTTCCCCCGTGTAGCCCCCTCTGTGCCGCTGACTCTTCCTCCGTGTAGCCCCCTCTGTGCCGCTGACTCTTCCTCCGTGTAGCCCCCTCTGTGCCGCTGACTCTTCCTCCGTGTAGCCCCCTCTGTGCCGCTGACTCTTCCTCCGTGTAGCCCCCTCTGTGCCGCTGACTCTTCCTCCGTGTAGCCCCCTCTGTGCCGCTGACTCTTCCTCCCTTTAGCCCCCTCTGTGCCGCTGACTCTTCCTCCGTGTAGCCCCCTCTGTGCCGCTGACTCTTCCTCCGTGTAGCCCCCTCTGTGCCGCTGACTCTTCCTCCGTGTAGCCCCTCTGTGCCGCTGACTCTTCCTCCGTGTAGCCCCCTCTGTGCCGCTGACTCTTCCTCGTGTAGCCCCCTCTGTGCCGCTGACTCTTCCTCCGTTGTAGCCCCCTCTGTGCCGCTGACTCTTCCTCAGTGTAGCCCCTCTGTGCCGCTGACTCTTCCTCCGTGTAGCCCCCTCTGTGCCGCTGACTCTTCCTCCGTGTAGCCCCCTCTGTGCCGCTGACTCTTCCCCCGTGTAGCCCCCTCTGTGCCGCTGACTCTTCCTCCGTGTAGCCCCCTCTGTGCCGCTGACTCTTCCTCCGTGTAGCCCCCTCTGTGCCGCTGACTCTTCCTCCGTGTAGCCCCCTCTGTGCCGCTGACTCTTCCTCCGTGTAGCCCCCTCTGTGCCGCTGACTCTTTCTCCCTTTAGCCCCCTCTGTGCCGCTGACTCTTTCTCCGTGTAGCCCCCTCTGTGCCGCTGACTCTTTCTCCGTGTAGCCCCCTCTGTGCCGCTGACTCTTTCTCCGTGTAGCCCCCTCTGTGCCGCTGACTCTTTCTCCCTTTAGCCCCCTCTGTGCCGCTGACTCTTTCTCCCTTTAGCCCCCTCTGTGCCGCTGACTCTTTCTCCCTTTAGCCCCCTCTGTGCCGCTGACTCTTTCTCCCTTTAGCCCCCTCTGTGCCGCTGACTTTTTCTCCCTTTAGCCCCCTCTGTGCCGCTGACTCTTCCTCTGTCTATGTGCCGCTGACTCTTCCTCCGTGTAGCCCCCTCTGAGCCGCGGACTCTTCCTCCGTGTAGCCCCCTCTGTGCCGCGGACTCTTCCTCTGTGCCGCGGACTCTTCTTCTGTGTAGCCCCCTCTGTGCCGCGGACTCTTCCTCCCTGTAGCCCCCTCTGTGCCGCTGACTCTTTCTCCCTTTAGCCCCCTCTGTGCCGCTGACTCTTCCTCTGTCTATGTGCCGCTGACTCTTCCTCCGTGTAGCCCCCTCTGAGCCGCGGACTCTTCCTCGGTGTAGCCCCCTCTGTGCCGCGGACTCTTCCTCTGTGTAGCCCCCTCTGTGCCGCTGACTCTTCCTCTGTCTAGCCCCCTCTGTGCCGCGGACTCTTCCTCTGTGCCGCGGACTCTTCTTCTGTGTAGCCCCCTCTGAGCCGCGGACTCTTCCTCTGTGTAGCCCCCTCTCTGCCGCGGACTCTTCCTCTGTGTAGCCCCCTCTGTGCGGCGGACTCTTCCTCCGTGTAGCCCCCTCTGTGCCGCTGACTCTTCCTCCGTGTAGCCCCCTCTGTGCCGCTGACTCTTCCTCCGTGTAGCCCCCTCTGTGCCGCTGACTCTTCCCCCGTGTAGCCCCCTCTGTGCCGCTGACTCTTCCTCTGTCTAGCCCCCTCTGTGCCGCGGACTCTTCCTCTGTGTAGCCCCCTCTGTGCCGCGGACTCTTACTCTGTCTTGCGCCCTCTGTTCCGCGGACCCTTCCTCTGTCTAGCCCCCTCTGTGCCGCGGACTCTTCCTCTGTCTAGCCCCCTCTGTGCCGCGGACTCTTCCTCTGTCTAGCCCCCTCTGTGCCGCGGACTCTTCCTCTGTCTAGCCCCCTCTGTGCCGCGGACTCTTCCTCAGTGTAGCCCCCTCTCTGCTGCGGACTCTTCCTCCGTGTAGCCCCCTCTCTGCTGCGGACTCTTCCTCCGTGTAGCCCCCTCTGTGCCGCGGACTCTTCCTCCGTGTAGCCCCCTCTCTGCTGCGGACTCTTCCTCCGTGTAGCCCCCTCTCTGCTGCGGACTCTTCCTCTGTGCCGCTGACTCTTCCTGTGTGTAGCCCCCTCTCTGCTGCGGACTCTTCCTCTGTGTAGCCCCCTCTGTGCCGCGGACTCTTCCTCCGTGTAGCCCCCTCTGTGCCGCGGACTCTTCCTCGTTGTAGCCCCCTCTGTGCCGCTGACTCTTCCTCCGTGTAGCCCCCTCTGTGCCGAGGACTCTTCCTCCGTGTAGCCCCCTCTGTGCCGCGGACTCTTCCTCCGTGTAGCCCCCTCTGTGCCGCGGACTCTTCCTCGGTGTAGCCCCCTCTGTGTCGCGGCTCCCATCCTGTGTGTGGGACATCGCTGTGCGGCCGCTGTAGGTCTTCCACAGCCAGAGGGCGCCACTGCTTTGTGCGCGCACCGTCCTCATTGGCTGACGAGACGCCAGATCAGGATGTTGATACAGAGTCCACTTGCTCGTAGTAACCCGCTGACATAGAGAGCGGGCTCCGCATGCTGCTCGGCGGCTGAGGGCGGACAGGAGCCGCCGCGTGGTGCCATCATCCGGGAGGGACTCACAGGAGAAGCGGAGCCGCCTGGGCATGGAGTGAGCCGGGAGAGCCGCTCTACCAGCCCGTGGAATGGTGCTGACATCTGCCCGCAGCGCTCCCTCCGCCAGCAGCATGGAGACGTCGCCTGTCAGCGCAGTGTAAGCAGCCATTGCATGTGTGTGGCATCCCCCTGACGTGTGCGGGCAGCAGGCCGGGGTGCCAGCATGTGCCCAGTCTAGGGGGGGGGGGCAGTGGATGGGACCTATTCTTCCTTCATAGAGGGGGGTCCTCCGCTCTGGAGGTTACCCTGCATAGACAGGGTGTAATGCTCAGTGTCACCTGTGGCGGCGCTGTAGGGAAGCTGGGCACTGACTGCCAGGTGTCTTCAGCTGGTCTCTCAGGTCCCGGCAGGGGGACACTTTGGCTTAGTTTTAAGGGATTGTACCATGTGGAGATCCCCTATCAATGGAGTTTGGCCAGTGAGGAGGTCAGACAGCCCTTCCCCATCAGCAGGCCCTGTGCTCCATGATCCATCTGTCTTTAGTGGAGGCCTCTGCTTTGTATGATTGCCCTCCATGGCTGGGGGTCCATTGACCGTAATGTGATGAGCTGTAACCTGTGGGTAACCCTAGCTCTCCACTCAGCCTGTGGCGCCACCACAGGGGAGATGAAGTGCCCTGTCAGATGAATGGAGACCGGTCCTTCACCAGGAGGCTCTTCATTCTGGCCAGGGGGACGTGTTCGCCCTCTCTTTCTCCTATGGGGGTGATTGGGGGTTGCCGGGGTCACATATAAGCGGCCGCTTTTCATTCGGTCTTATTTTCTGATCTTCTAAGATCCAGACCCGAGTTTTCCAGAAAGCGTTCTTAGGGTGTCAGTGTATCCACAGGTTTCCCAAAATGTGACTGTTATTGGGGTAAGACTGGATCTGGCTACTCTGAGGCCCCTCTTCTGGGTGCTGGGGAGGTCTGCCCCCGGCTGCCCCCTCGAGTTATCCAGAAGAACGACTGAGCCCTGTTTTCCATCACTGTCACCATTTTTTGGATGATTCTATGATAATGAATCAAATGATGTATTAAGAAGGGGTCCCTCAGAGGTGGAGCCGTCGTGCTGTGGTGTTGGCGCCGAGCCGTCCTTTCTATGGTTATGTTCCACTATGTTTGCATCAAGTATTCTGAGCCCTGCAACTTCTGTGCTCTCCAGTGGATGGACTTGTGGAGGGGGTGGTTATTGCAGTGCGAGCTGTGGTTTTCTTTGCGGCACATAGGACTTCTTGATAACTTTTTGTTTAGTTTTTGTGACCTAAAATCCCAACATTCAGGCTTTTTTTCAATGGTGTTTTGTAGTGGTAGAGAAACAAGTGTTTACATTTTTTACACTTTTACAGACCTGGCTGTTCCCATTAACATGTAAAGAGGGTTTTTTTCATTTATATATATATTTTTAATTTTCTTAAGAGCAATTTTATTATACTGTCATTTTGTATTGGTGCGTAGTCATGCGATCACTTCTACACTACATTGTATGTTGGGGAGTAGTTGTGTAATCACTCCTGCAACACATTGCATATTGGTGCATGGTCATGTGATCACTTCTGCACTACATTGTGTATTGGGGCGTGTAGTCATGTGATCACTTCTGCACTAAAATTGTTATTTGGGGGGTGTGTCATTGATCACTTCTGCACTACATTGTGTATTGGGGCGCGTAGTCATGTGATCACTTCTGCACTACATTGTGTATTGGGGCGCGTAGTCATGTGATCACTTCTGCACTACATTGTGTATTGGGGCGCGTAGTCATGTGATCACTTCTGCACTACATTGTGGTTTTTGGGCGTGTAGTCCCTGTGATCCACTTTTGCATACATTGTGTATTGGTGTGTGTTGTCATGTGATCACTTCTGCACTACATTGTGTATTGGTGTGTGTTGTCATGTGATCACTTCTGCACTACATTGTGTATTGGGGCGCGTAGACATGTGATCACTTCTGCACTACATTGTGTATAGGGGCGTGTAGTCATGTGACCACTTCTGTAGTACATTGTATATTGATGCGTGTTGTCATGTGATCACTTCTGCACTACATTGTGTATTGGGGCGTGTTGTCATGTGATCACTTCTGCACTACATTGTGTATTGGGGCGCGTAGACATGTGATCACTTCTGCACTACATTGTTAAATTTGGGCGCGTAACATGTAACACTTCTGTACTACCCTTGTGTATTGGGCGCGTAGTCATGTGATCACTTCTGCACAACATTGGTGTATTGGGGCGCGTAGTCATGTGATCACTTCTACAGCACATTGTGTATTGGGGCGCGTAGAAAATGTTTATACTTTTGCACTACATTGTTTTATTGGGCGCGTAGCATGTGATACCTTCTGCCACTACATTGTGTATTGGGGCGCGTAGTCATGTGACACTTCCCGCACTACATTGTGTATTGATGCGTGTGTATTTGATCACTTCGGCACTAACCAATTGTGTATTGGGCGGGGGGTCCAGTGTTCACTTCTGCACTACATTGTGTTATTGCGGGGCGTTGTCATGTGACCACTCTGCATACATTGTGTATTGGGGCTGTAGCATGGTGATCAAATTCTGCACTACATTGTTATTGGTGTGTGTTGTCATGGATCAATTCTGCACTCTTGTTGTATTGGTGTTGTTGGTCATGGATCACCTTTGCACTACATTGGTATTGGGGCGTTTTTGTCATGGGATACTTTCTGCACTACATTGGTATTGGGGCGTGTAGTCAGTACCCCTTCTGTAAATACATTTTATAGAGCGGGTCAGTGATCACTTCTGCACAAAATTGTGTATTGGGGCCGTTTTTGTCATGTGATCAACTTTCTTGCAAATACATTGTGTATTGGGGCGCGTAGACATGTGATCACTTCTGCACTACATTGTGTATTGGGGCGCGTAGTCATGTGATCACTTCTGCACTACATTGTGTATTGGGGCGCGTATCATGTTATCCTTCTCACTACATTTTGTTTGGGGGGGCGAGTCATGTGAACACTTCTGCATACATTGTGATTGGGGGGGCGTAGCATGTGATCACTTCTGACTCATTGGTATTGGGGGGGCGTTCTGTGATCATTTTGCCTACATTGTGTATTGGGGCGCGTAGTTTGTATCACTTTCACTACATTTTGTATTGGGGCGCTAGTCATGTGATCCTTCGCCTACATTGTGTATTGGGGCCTGCATGTGACACTTTGCACTCATTGTGTATTGGGGCGTGTTGTCATGTGATCACTTCTGCAGCACATTGTGTATTGGGGCGCGTTGTCATGTGATCACTTCTGCAGCACATTGTGTATTGGGGCGCGTTGTCATGTGACCACTTCTGCACTAATTGTTATTTGGGGGGGCCGGTTTTCATGTGATCACTTCTGCATACTTGTTTATTGGGGCGCTAAGTCATGTGATCAATTCTGCAATACTTTTGTATTGGGGCGGTTTGTCATGGACACTTTGCATACATTTGTATTGGGGGCGTGTCAGTGATCATTCGCACTACATTGGTATTGGGGCGTGTTGTATGTGATCACTTTTTTGCAGCACATTTTTGTTTGGGGGCTAGTCAGTGATCATTCTGTGACACCGCAGTACTTGGGCATTAGGGTATGTTCACACGGCGTCTCAGGCCATATTTCGGGGCTTAAAGCCTGTATACGCCCCCGAAAAATGGCCCGTAACTACATTAATTATGCTTCAGAAACACTTTGAATTGCCTCCGTCTTCCAACGGTAAAATTTAGCGTGGTTATTCTTTCCCGGTTTTGGGAATGGAAAGTGAAAATGCATACGTGATGCAATATACTGTGTGAACATACCCCCTTTCATGTTCAATTTAAGTCATTTGATCATTGTGGGGTACATGCAGACTTTTGGGGGTCCCGTATATTGCCATTTTTAAACATTACCCCAACATGTGTAAAAAGGAGCCTGGTCATACCAGACCTGAGGGCTTTCATTAGGACCCCTGCTGCCATGGCAACCACACAGCACCCAGCTCTCTCCTGACACAAGGGGCTTCTCAGTTTAGAGGCTCTGTTCACACTGACTGTCACTTTTAATTAGCCGAAATTCCAACTGCCAGCCCCAGTAATCAGCAGGTACCTGGCGTGTGTGGCGCAGGTTCTGCTCCTATGTGCTCCATTCTTCACTAATGACGCTGTGGTACCTCATATGTCATGAGGGGGTCGACCACTTTTTAATATGTTTGTAAAACAGTACATACAGCAGTGTTTGGGGGGCATGTAACTCCCATGGATTGCTAGAACGTCCACTGCTCCTCCAAGCCCCTTGACCAGTGATATTTGAAGCTGGAGGACTGTCGGTGGAAATCCCCTGTTCCAGTGCATTGGTAGTGGGCACAGCCCAACAGGAATAATACCTTGTAACACATGAGAAGGCGTTTAATGGGGTCTATTCCTGGAGTTTAATATTAAATCCTCACAAACATTAAGGATCTGGATACAGCATCAATGAGGGGGGACCCCCGAAACTTGTACAATACAGCTTATATGGAATCACACTCTTTGAAAATAGCAGCCAGACACCGGTGGTGATGCTCTCATTCCACCAACTTCTGTAATTGGCACAGCAGAACTTATTGAGAAATATTTGGCATGGCTTGTACCATTACTTGCAGACACCCATAAGTGTATATGGCAGTTACAGCAACGTTCCGGGCTTATTATAATGCAGAACATGAAAATAAGGAGCTTTGTATTCTCCTCCCGCACCAGCAGTCAGAAAAGATAACCCAGAAGAGGCTGCAGACACCACTAATCCACAAAGCTGCCTGATCCCCATTGAGAAGTGGTCGTGCTTGTGCGCTCTATTCATTTCAATGGGAGTAGCGAGTACAGTCAAATGCAGCCACTCTCCTGCACTCCCATTGAAATAAATGGAGAGTCACTGTAAGCATGGCCGCTTCTCTATTCTGATCAGGCAGTTTTAGGGGCCTGCTCTGGTGACGGGCATCGTCACACATTGATGACATATCCTACCCATATACCATCAATGTTTGTGATCACTTCCCTTTAATGGTTGTAATTGTGAGTGATGCAATCTGATCGGAGAGGCTGCGCCACAAGTGGTGGCACAAAACCGGCGCTGCGCCCCCTTCATTCTCTGCAGCGGTGGGGACCCAGATCATGAAGGATGTCAGTACATGAAGCGACCGTGTCCTGACTAGAGCATTGTGACGTCACATGGACAGACCTCCTAAACTGCTGTGACTACAAGTGCTGCTCCTCACTAGAGAGCTTGTAAAGTCCCCAATGACTGGTGTGGATGAAGTGTTACTCAGGAGCTGCCATGTGCTTCCTGTCGCAGTGACAGATCGGCCTTTCCTGTTTTGTGGCAGAGGAGGATGTGAGTCAGTTTTCCTCAACAGCAGCAGAAGCCACATTAGTATGTAGCAGCCATTGTGTTGTGCAGGATTGTTCCAGAAGGTGCCTGCTGGGGGCAGTGACGTCAGGGGTGCATCCCAGCACTGACACTTAGGACCTGTGTCCTTGACTTATTAGCCGTGAAGAACAGAAAACTGGGCCAGACTGCCCGGCACACACACGACCAGGCAACAGTAACTTCCCGGTTACAGGGAACCTGTCACAGTGCTTAGGCCTGGTGCACTGAGAAATGTGCACGTCCTAACACAGGCGCTTTAACCGCTTCCTGACCGGCCCATTTACAGCTTCCCCATGTGACGTATGTCAGTCCGTAATTAAACGCCGTAGTGCGCGAATTACGACTGGAATACGTCCCAGTCATTACGGTAATCCACAGATGTCATAGAGAACTATGGATTAAGTCTCCTCTCCCTGCTCTCACAATACGGCGCGGGGGGAGATAAGTGACGTGAATTACCAGCAGTGTATACGCGCCGCTGGTAATGAAGTCTATGGCCGGGGGGCGCCCCCACCCCCCCGTCCCCACGGCGTAATTGCGGGGCGTAATTACGTCCCGCAAATAAGCCGTGTGAACCTAGCCTAAGGCCTTGTCCCCTCGGCAGGGTTTTCAGCTGGTTTTACGGACAGTTTTCAATTTTGTAAGCCAGCTGACAAACTTTAAAATGGACGTCTATGGAAAACCCGCAAAGTGGTCCCCACTGCACAGGTTTCCCGGCGGGCGGTTTTTCAGACCGCTGGCGTTCTGAAAAACATTGAGCATGTTTATTCTTCTGTCTGGTTTTCGGGCAGAATATGAACATCTCAATGCGAGGAGGGAGGGCTGTTCTCTGCAAAACCACAGAGAAAAGCCGGCGGCCGTGTGCATGGGATTTCCAACCGGTATTTGCACTGTGCCGTGTGAACGGCCCCTTGTTTGGAAATCCTGTCTCAAATCATATAAACCCTATATATCCCAGCACTCAGCTTCTCTCCCACTATCATGTCCTCCACTCAGGACAGCATAAACCTCCTGACAGGTTCACTTTAAAGAGTACCCATCACCTCCACACAAAAAATGATAGTAGATGAAATAAGACTTTTCTCTAGTACATGTTATTAACAAATAAGAGGGTTTACCTCAGTATTAACATGCAAACAGGTTTTGCTTTCACTTTTCTCAGGCAGGGATCATAATCTAGTAGGATTCCTTCTGTGGGAGATACCAACTGTGCAGGGGGAGTTGAGGATAGCTGCTTGTACAGGGTTAACCTGAGTATCTCACTACATACAGTGCAGCAGGCGCAGCACACTGAGGACATAGTGTGTCAGGGTTTACCTGTCGCTTCCAGCCTCTTCCTCCATAGCATACAAGCTATGTATACACTGCCATATACAAGCCATATTACACTGTTGCTGGTGTTTTAATATCCAGCACAGACATAGCAGCTCAGAGCTTACCAGTGTGCACACATGATGTAGACTTTCTGGCTTTCACAGTGGACTTTTCCAACTCAGAAGCGGTTAGTTTCACACAGCTGTCAACATAGTGATCCATGAAACTGTCGTGTGCCTACTTCAGTCCTGTCTTAAAGGGCCAGCACTTTTTTAAAAAAACTGAATTACAGGTGAAATGAAACATATTTATGGACGTGTTTTATTTTAGTCTCCTGTTACTTCATGAGCTTTCCCTGGAGGTGATGGGTCCTCTTTAAGGTGGATATACACTTGAGATAGCTGTGCCCTGTATGGCTGACAGCTGTTCTGTACAGGACTCTTTCACCCCCTTTAGGCTAGGTTCTACACAGCCTGCAAACCGATTGTATTTTCGGTGGCTTTAGGGTTCTAAAGCTGCTGAAAATCCGATGGTTCTGCATGCCCATAAACTTCAGGAGAAAAAATGACCTGTAGTCTACACAGGTGTTTTTTTTTCCGATCGTTTTCTGGCGCCGACGGTTCTATCAACATGTAAAAACCGCCGGTGCCGGGAATCATTCCATCGGTTTCCCGTACATTCAGTTGTATGGGCCGACGGGAAAAAAGCTAAAACCGACTGCATTTTTTTTTTGCACAAAACGTGACAAAAACCGCGATTGTGCATCGGACACAAAACGGTCGACTTTCAGATGGGTTTTGTCCTGTGCTGTGTGGCCCCAGCCTTAGGGAGTGAGATAAGCTGCTGCCGGGCCTTACAAGTGGCCGCTTATCTCATGTGAGCAGAAAGCATCAGGAGTGTTGAAATTCAAAGTGCCCAATATCTGCCATCAGGTGGTTTAAAAGGGTTTTAGTACACCCCCAAATAAAAACAATTTTCCGTCAGTTGGCCAATGGGGGGCTGTTAAACAGTGCCCCAAAACCTGGTTTGGGAAAAAATCTCGCACTTCTGGTTAGATAACAAAGCAGGAAGGGCCGGGCCCAATCCTCTTACTGATCCAAAATATTCCTTTTCGGAACAACATGGGGGGTGTACCCGTCTTTGAGAACACTTGTTTGCTTCCAACAAATTGTTTTGGTTTGGGGTTCCCTTAAAAATTAGACTTAAAAAAAAAAAATTTAGGAAAATTTTTCCCAAAATTTTTTTGCCCCCAATTGAATGGAGACTGTAATACTGTAGAAGGCTTGAGAGTAGCTCCGGTGTTGGAGGGCGATGCCAGCTCTCCAGCCGCTTCAGTGAGTGCGTGCCAGCAAGGCTTGTTCAGACCTCCTCAGCATGTCCTGTCTTATGTTAATGAATTTATTAATGGTGTAATGTTTTAGATTATTGCAGAGTAATTGCTATGTCAGGTCCTCATCACTTACAAGATCTCTCCTTGCTCTCAGTGAACAGCAGAAAGATTTGAAAAGTTCTATGACTTGTTAGAAAAAAGGCTGCGGACCCCTCTGTGAGCGAAGCCGGATGCCATCAGGTTTTCAGAGCCTGAATGTTTTCGTTCACTACTCGGTGCTCTCTGTAAGGAGAGATGTTTCCCTTCCTGAGCCGCCTGATGCCTCCCACACAGCCAGCCAGTATCGCCCTGCTCTGCACTGATGAGGGACAAAAATCCTGAAACAGCGTTGTCTGCAGATTAGATACTGGCTTGGCTAATCCTTTTTGCTTTCTCAAGACCTAGTAGGTCAAAAGCAAATTGAGGATTTGTTACATCCAACAGAGGGCGCTGTGGGCTTCTCAGCCCTTTTCCCATAAAGCCTTGCGATATACAGTAGAGTGCGAAAAGGCAAAACAAATCTCTACACGCCGTTCGTTCGGTGCTCCCTGTAAGGAGAGATGTTTCCCTTCGTTCACTACTGACAAGTGGAGAGCTTCAGAATGGTGAACCCAGTTCAGAGGTTTTAGTTTTTCCGTCTCAATATCATATACCGTTAACATCTGATGGTGGGGGGTCCCAGTCTATGAATCCCACCTATCTGAAGAACAGGCTGTAGTCAGAATACTTCTTTACAGAGACTGTCAGGCAGGGCTTTGGAGTCGGTAGGCCAAAGTTCCGACTCTTCAATTTCCCTGACTCCCTCATACATGGTGCATGTTTAAGTGATAACGTTACTGTAGTAAAATGGTAACATCAGGCTTTTTATGATACAATAAACAAGCTATTTAGGTAGAACAGACACTGACAGGCAAAAGGGCAACAATGTTTTGAACTTTTGACTTTCAGGCTCCATATCTCACCATCCACTACAGCTTTCAATGTGAGACTCCCATCATTTTATAGCCAATCATTTTACCTATCTTATACATAAATTTGACTTCTAGGTATTTAGCATCTGCTTAGTTCTGCAGATTCTTGTCATGTAACTGCATTGTTACTGTTTTGCTCCTAAAAATCAAAATGTCAATTTTTATTATTTTGGTAGTGTTATTTTGGTATGCCTGAATCCTTCTGGGCTCTGGATCAGATTCAAGCATATTTTGACCAAAATCTGATCCCAGGTCTCTTCACGTTCCCAATGTTGGTGGATACTGGACTTGGATACGAATACAGCTTTTTCTTCAACTCTACCCACAAGTGTTGGATTGGGTTGAGGTCTGTGGAGGCCAAAACAACAACTCTACTTCATTGTCATTGAACCATTCCTTTTCCAACCTTGATGTCTGCTACAGGTCGTTGTCCTGCTGGACACTATGTCATCCTTCTCATACCCATAGTATTCGACTATTTGAAGTAAATCATGTTGTGGACACTCACAAATAGCTCAGCATTGAGATCAACATCAATCCTGGTCAAGCATCCAACATCTTTGGCTGTGAAACATCCCCATATCCTCAGGCTTCCTCCACCGAACCCGAAAGTTTCTTCAATTTCCCGCGTACTTCTAAACACCCGGAGTGTTGCATTGTGCAAGTCTGTGCTGCAATACGCAGTGTGAACAGGCCCTTAGATTGATCCCTCTTGCCGTCCTCGGCTGTGTAACCGTTTCCAGTAAGTGACCTGCTTGGTTCACACCACGTTGTTACCGTACATTTGAGGCATTGTCCACGGCTCTCTATGAAATAACATATGCTTCTGAATAGGAGCAGCAGACGCCTGTGCGCTTAGATCCTGTTATTCCTGTTGCTGACTTCTATTGTGTTTGACAGGGCAGGAGAGTGCGGCCCTAACGGATTGTATAGCATTCCTGTTGGGTTCTGCATTCTTCATCCTGTTACATCAGTTTGTAGCAGTTTACCTTTTATTTTGCAGCATACAAGAAAAATGCCTTCCCTATCTGATAACCTGTTACTAACAATACTTTAAAGGGGTATTCCCACCACATTGATTGGCTTGAAACCTGTAGGCAAAAATAAGTAAGACTATTGTTGCTTCTCTTCAGAGTTAGATCAGTTCTTATCTTCTGCTAGTGTACATAAGCTTCCCTAGGTTACTGACCACCTCTCTCTGCTCTGCAGCCCTGGTCAGGATGGGGAGGTCACTACCTGCTGTGTCGTATCAGCGGCACAGGAGCTTGTTTATGTTTCTTACTGACTAACTTGAATCCTTTAGAGCTCGGTAGCTTTCTGCCCTGCTGTTAATATCCTTCCAACAGCAAAGTCCCTCTAACAGGCTCAGATAGGGATAGCAGAGCTGAGATGGCAGTCACTGCTGTAAAACCACCCACAGCCTGAACAGGAAGTGGGAGGCTGAAGCTGGCTGGGAAGAGCAGGCTCTGTGAAACAGCTTGGAGAGGCAGTCAGCGTTTAGGTCACTTGACCCAATAGAGGGGCCGTCCACACTGCGTTTTGCCCTCCGTTGCGGGTAGCCATTGGGATACCACTAAAAATGCTACCTGATGACGATGCTCACAAGTAAGGGATACTGCCAGGTATTGCAGCAAACGCAGACCAAGGGAGCTTACATTGCCTTTATTCTTCTGTGTGGGCCTGCCGCGGTAGTCATCAGGGTACCTCTTTCATGGAAAAGCCTGTGTTAAGAGCCCTGAACTGGAATACAGTTGTTAAAGGGGTTGTTTCACTATAAGGAATGCTTTTTATGTTAAAGATATTGCAAAAACAAGTCACTTTGCAATATATGTCCATTAACAGTGTCCTACCTATTCTTAGATATCCCCTCTTGTATGTGCTGCATCAGCTCCTCAGGTCGCTATAGCTATAGACCTGTTCAATCGCTCACGATAGGCTGTCAGCACTGGTTGCTATAGCTACAGACCTGGCTTCTACTGCAGCCTAGTAGAAGCCAGTAAACACACCTGAATTCAAAATGAAAACGGGACGAATCAATGTAGGGAGACAACCCCTGTAATGGTGGTCCCCTGCAGGTCACACCCAGCCTCACAGTGTAAAGGCTGCTGTGCTGAATCAGTCCTGCGGCCGCTTCATTCTTGGGTTAGATGAGGGTCACCGCTTTTTAAAATGGGAATAGCCTTTAAAGATGTTGTTCTGAGTGAACAGCAGCGCATACTTCAGCTAATGTTACCCAGTGTCAGTGGTGAGAAAAGCGATGAGTCTCTAGCTCCTTGCAGCAGGGAATATTTCTATCCAGGGATTGGGAATGGCACAGGCTCACCATTCTCACACATGGGGATCCCGCCAGCATGTTTGTCACAGCTTTTGTCAGGAAGTAACAGCAGCTTCGGATCATTTGGTTCCAAGTAAAATGGCCTGCAGTGCGGCGTACAAGGCGCGGGCCGTACTGGAGCTTGTTACTTGCTGGAAAGGAGAACTAGGATGATGTCTCAGCAGGTGGTCACCGCCTGAGGGATGGGAGCTCCCATTGTCTCGCTGTCAAGTGAGCATTGCATTGACGGGCAAGGGGTTTTTAGGAGGGATTCTACGCTGATCCTGTAATGTAAAGGCTTGACCAATGGAATACAAAATAGTTCCTTTTTAATAGAAAAGTACGGTTGTTATAAACTTTCATTACATTTCCTCTGGACTTCCTGAAGTTGTTCGTCAGCTTCTTTGACGGGAAGCTCGGTAGTTCTGTGTCTTGTGTGTCAAGCTCAGGAGATCAGGGGTTTAGTTTTTCTCTAGGGCAGCCTTTGAGGCCACACCCTATGGCTTTCACCATGGGGTAGGGAACAGGGGGTAGAGGGCTCTGGGGCTGGGAAACTACTTTCACATGGGATATACTGCTGTTCAGATGCCACATGCCGCACAGGAAAAGCTCAAACGAGCATAGAGGACTGGGGAGATGAAGACTCCGGCAAGGAATTTTAGAGTTCTTTAAAATACTGTTGTTCGTTTGCTGGACAACCCTTTTAAATGTCCTGTGTGGTGAGTTAGGGCTTGTCCCCCTGGCAAAGGCTTTACAGACTGTTTTTGGTTTTGAAAGTCGCCTGTAAACAGTCTGGCAAACTTTACAATGGACCTCAATGGAAAATCCGGGCAGTGGTCCCCGCCGGCGGTCCGACAAAGGTTGGACGTGTTCATTCTTCCGCCTGGTGTTTGGGTGGAATATGAACAAGTCTATGGGAACAGCAGAGAAAAGCCGCCCCCTGCGACCGTGTGCACGGCCAGCATTTGCCCTGTCGTGGGGACAAGCCCGTATAGTGCTATGTAATTTCACCTGCTTGTTCTTTGACTAGAGACCTATTGCACCTTTGTGACCAGAGTAGATTTTGTCCGTTTTTTCTTTTTTGTATAGGTGCGTAATTCTTCAGTATCCATTCATCAAAATTCATTGTAAACTGAATTCTTTTACTCATGGCCAACTCCTCTAAATTCCTCCTCCCCATCTGGTATGTAATGCAGTGACTATGCATGGGTTCTAGGCATGCTTAAGTAAGGGTATGTTCACAAAATTTGTAACACTTTTATTTTAAAGGCATATTTTGCATTTAAAATGTCTATGGACACTTCCCCATAGACTGCCATGTAGAATCAGCATTGTCCATAAGAGCGCTGACGTTACTCAAGTACTTGTCGGCGCATACTCTCCGGCAAATACTAAAGTATAGGAGCCAGAAATGTGCCTCGGGCAGTCTGCGGCGTTTAATATTCCACCCTTCCATGTCCACGGCGTGCATACAATGGTGTGAATGTCCCCTAACAGTATGATTTGTTGCTCACACATTCGTTTACTTCAAGTCTTGAAAATTGAACGACCTTTATTTAGCTGTGGTAAATCTTCCATATTGGTAAAAATCTTTATGCAATGTTCCTACGGCAATTACTGGGACGTATCTCGCGGCGTACTGCGCTAAACACAGGGCGAGATACGTCCCAGTCATTACAGTAATCCTTGGTTCTCATAGAGAACTATGGATTACGTCTCCTCTCCCTGCTCGCACAATGCGGCGAGCGGGGAGAGAAGTGACACGTCATTTATTCACAGTGTATACGTGCCGTTAATAATGAATGTCTATGGGGCCGGCGAGCTGCCGCCACCCCGCCCCCATACACACGGCATAATTGCGTGTGAACATAGACTTACTTGCCTACAAGTCACCAAAGCTGCTGCGATGTTCTCTAGCTGGTCCCCTATACTGGGGAGTCCTAATGCTAATAAGGTAGCGGAGTCCACCCTATAAGGGACAGGTGACAGCTGATCATACCAGCGCTGTCGGCTGGGATCAGAGGTGGCTTCTTGGCTGTTTAATCCTTTAGAGGCTGCCACATTTTAAATTGATAGGAAACATTTTTTAAAATATTTTTGTCCGATTGGCCTCCTGCGACGAGATCGTGCCACGTCAGCTGGAGGCCTAATGAATGCTGCCATATTGCTACTCTTACTACACCCAGGATGTAATAGGAGATTCATATTTGTACATCTTTCTGTAACACCTATAAATTGCAGAACAGTTGCACGCCATCGTGCCTCCTAGTGGTCAAGTACCTTAGAGGGAATGCAACTACCGTGTTTTTCCAAAAATAAGACTGGGTCTTATAATATTTTCATTTCCAAAAAAGGGCTAGGGCTTATTTTTGGGGGGAAACATTGCATGCTGCGACATATAGGGCCACATATATGAAAACTGTCTAGGTCTAAAACGCACTTTGTTGCCCATAGCAAAAAAAAAAAATACAAAACATCCCCCTTTTGTAGAAAGAAAATTTAAAAATCTAAAAAGTTCCACCTAATTGGTATCACCATGTCCATTAAAATCCTCTATTAAGACCCAATTTATGCTGTAGAGTAAATAGAAGAAAATCTATTCCACACTTTTGTGTTTTTCTCTCCATTCATTTCTACAGGAGTTTTGAATACAGACGAGCAGCCTTCTACGAGCAGACCTCACAAAGGATTAGGTGGCAAAACCCCCTTATGCTTGACAACCACACTGATCTGCATGTTGCTGAGGTGTGAGCCATGATGCAAATGCTATGTGTCAACTTAGCAAGATTCAAGTTTTTTACATGCCTAAATATGTGATTGCAGTTTTGACCATCTTAACTGGTCTTGTACAAGAGAATACCAAAAGCCACACAAATATAGTGGGTATAGCAATTTCCTCCACAAGCCACTACCAAACAAACCACAATGAGGAAAAAATGGCCTTAAAACCATAACTTTTAATTTAGATAGCTAAAAAAGCATATTGATACAAAACCTTCAAATACCATATACAGTATTGGGAGACCAGTGGGTGTGTACGTATCCCTATAAAGCCTAAAGAGGGGGACTATTGAGCCCTGACCTATGAATACAGGACAGTCGCCCTGATAAGGGCGGTCCTGGCAGGACCCTGACCTGCGAACAAACTTACCCTAAGGTTATCCTATTGGTCCAATTCCCAACATTGAACATTTTTTAAATTTCATAAAAAAGGATCTCATCAGGGGAGAATACAAGAGCACAAAGACCATAGGGCAAAACAGTACAGCAAAGTTATAGCAAGTGTACTGAAAAAAGCATAGGTACCTCAAAGTGGCTGTATTGTATATACTCCAAAAAACCCCTTAGCATCCAAAATAGACATGACACAGAATGGGTACATAAGGCGAAGCCACGAGGTAACCAGCAGGCATCAGTTTGATGTGTAAAACAAATCCTGCAAAGCTTTGCAGGATTTGTTTACACATCTACTGATGCCTGCTGGTTACCTCTGTGGCTTCGCCTTATGTCCCATTCTGTGTCATGTCTATTTTGATGCTAACGGGTTTGTGAGTATATACAATACAGCCACTTGAGGTATCTATGCTTTTTTCAGTACACTTGCTATAACTTTGCTGTACTGTTTTGCCCTATGGTCTTTGTGCTCTTGTATTCTCCCCTGATGAGATCCTTTTTTTATGGATTGAAACATGTTCATGTTGGGATTGGACCAATAGGATATCCTTAGGGTAAGTTTGTTCGCGGTCAGGCTCCTGCCCCGGACCCCCCCTTACAGGGCGACTGTCCTGTTATTCATAGGTCAGGGCTCAATAGTCCCCCTCTTTAGGGCTTTATAGGGATACGTACACACCCACTGGTCTCCCAATACTGTATATGGTATTTGAGGTTTTGTATCAATATGCTTTTTTAGCTATCTATATTAAAAGTTATGTTTTAAGGCCATTTTTTCCTCATTGTGGTTTGTCTGGTCTTGTACAAGTACAGGAAAGAATCAATCGCTCCTTAAAGGGGTTGTCTCACTACAAGAATAGCTTTTTATGTTAAAGATCTTGCAAAAACAAGTCACTTTGCAATATATGTTCATTAGCAGTGTCCTACCTATTCTGAGATATCCCCTCTTGTATGGGCTGCATCAGCCCCTCAGGTCGCTATGGCTACAGACCTGCTGAATCTCTCATGATAGGCTGTCAGCACTGGTTGCCATAGCTACAGACCTGGCATCTACTGCAGCCTAGCGGAAGCCAGTAAACACACCCCTGAATTCAAAATGAAATCAAGAAAACAGGACTGAGGTGAGATGAATCAATGTAGTGAGACAACCCCTTTAAAGGGGATTTGCCAGGACGCCAGTTACTTACCTCTTATCAGCACGGGAGTAGAATATAAACAAATCATGCTGAGTCATGAAGGCTGCAGGGGAGAGAGGGAGGGGGTGAGCAAGGAGTGAGGAATAAGGGAGCGTCTCAAAACTCAACTGAAATAATCACAGTACAACAGTGGATTCTCTATACAGCAAGACACAGCCTCATAGACTTCACTTTCTTCCCTGTCCCTTAAAAGCTCATTCATTTTCCCTGTCATCAGATAAGAAGTGTTTCACGCAAGTGCGGCCTGTCAGCTCCTGGGTCGTGTCTAGAGGAAGCTTTCAGGTAACTAAGGGGGATTGAGAAATGCTGCAGCTCTCGGAGTCTTCACTTTTTGTAATCGCATATATTTAGAAAAGTGATTAAATACCCATTTTAGAGGTTTCCACATCAACATTACATGGTGGCAAAACCCCTTTAAAGGCAACAGGATCCTATTCTGATAAGCACCATATTACTGTCACATTTACCACCTACCACTGTGCTGAACTAGAAAATTAACCAATACTTGCACCTCCCATCACCATTGTTCTAGCTCTTTAATGTCTCCCACCCTCCTCGATCCCTCTCTGATGACATTAGGTTCTTAGATCACATGATGCTGTGACCAATCTTTGCATGTACAGCATGTGACCATCATGTCCAGTGGTTGGCTGCAGCATAATGTGATCCATCTATGAACCTGCTGGGGGGGACACTGGTGTTGGGAGAGGCAAGTATTGGTTCTATTTCTATTTTTGTGCTGTGGGAGGTGGTAGGGAGGTAAGCCCTTTAAAATGTAACTTTTATTTAGATTAAATCAAAAAAGCCACCAAGCCATCATACGTGTTGAGGGCGTTATCCGTTCTATGTAGTATTCTAAACCTTTTTCCTATTCATTGTTTATTAGTGACATATCTTTGCAGCATAGTATGAGCCTCTTGCCGTTCGCCTTTAGGGTATGTTCACACAGCGTAATGGCGCCTTAATGCGCCCGAAATGCGTGGCACAATTATGGTAAGACAGAGAGCTATAGATTACATCCATCTTCCCCGACGCGTATTGAACACCAGGAGAAAGCAGTGACACGTCACTTCTTCCCGGCCCCTTCCTCCACCCCCGTGCTTTAGAAGTACGTGCTGGCCAGGAGATGGAAGTGCCCTCAAAAAAGTAAGTGCCGCCCTAGCACTTCCAAGTAGCTGTGATAATGTGATGGGTGCCATTCCTGTGATGCTGCTGCCAACCACAGGCATCTGGTTTTCCATCACAGATGCAAGCAGAGGTCACAGTACCAGCAGAAGTCCTGGACAACCTCTTGCTCTATGTGCTGCTCTCACCAGTGACACGGCCTCCAGGTCTGATGCTGTGGAAGGTTAATACTCTTTTTCTGCATTTGGCGGGACGCTGTGTATCTGGCTGCTACTTCTTGGTTTCCAGAGAACAGCGCCCAGGTCACTATCTACCCTGCTCACCAGCTACAAAGTCATCTGAGTGGTGAAAGATTAGCGGTTTGTCCAATCGTATGCAGTATTACGTTATGTAAGGGCCTTGATTCAAAAACGTGTGTTTGATGGTATGTGAATATAGAAGAGAAGGAAAAAACAGAAGTGTCAAATGTTCTAGGCTAACACCTTGTGTAATAGTAGGATGTCAGCCTAGGTGCAATCTGCCCCAGCACCGTACTTTACAATGCTCAGATCTCAGGGGCACGGCAGTTGTACCCAAACCTTATAGTCAGCGTATGTCTGTAACAAAGGAGATAATGGGAACCTTTTTGATATCAACTATTTTACCCTCTTTGACACCAAAGACCACAAAAGGAGACAAACCCATTTAATTGCTCGCTATTGCCCATAACTTATACTGTATGAGGAGGCAGTCCAGGTCTGTTAAAGGGAACCTGCTAGCTCGTTCCTGCTGCCCAAACCTCAGGCAGAATGAAATAGATGCAGGCTTCCAGACCTCAAGAAGGTGTGGTTTTTTTTTACCCTGAAATGCCACAATGTTTGTTTAAGGGTGAGTTTAACAAATTATCTCTAACAAGATTAGCTATTTTACTGATAAGCGTTTGCATTTACTCTTCACAGCCTGTGTAGCTTGATTTACTTAGAGATTAGCTCTCCTCACTGCTATTTAGCCTCTCTCCTAACTTCTCGTTTTTTGAAACAGGTTGCAGAAAATGAACTATTAGAGTTTATGGCTGTGTCTCCACTGCACAGAAAAACGTCAGTTCTTTCAGCGTTTTTCATTTTGTTTTACAATGCTGTGCATGTCTGGAAATAAACGCTCCAAAAAATGCAAAACGTGCCAAAAAACAGGCGTTTTTTTCAGCTGCTTTTGAAAGTCAGTGGACAAAAAACTGTTTCGTGAGCGTTTTTAGTATTTGGTTTTCTGGTCGTTTTTTGTCCACTGCAGTGTAGACATAGCCTTCGAGCTCCGTAGCCTGGTGCACTACAAATTATAAACCTCCTGCAATCATGTCACTGTAACAGGATCAGCTAGGAACAGCGGAGCTGATTTGCCAATCACTGCTGTAGAACCACCCACAGCTTAACCAGGAAGTGTAAATCTGAAGCTGGCTTTGGCTCTGAAACAGCATGGTGAGAAACCTCCCTCATCACCCCTCCCCACATAGACTGATGAGCATATATCAGTTTTAGAACACCCCTTGGGCATAACCTAAAAATTGCCTATGTCTTTTATTGTACAATAGTTAAAGGGGATGTATCACTTCACCAGTTCGGCTGTTTTCTTTGAGTTTAAGCTTCAAACTGCCTGAAATCCAGGGGCGTTGCGTCTCCGCCGAGCTGGGCGTTTCTTAACTTAAGGGGGATTACCTCATTCCCCCCCCCCCCCCTCATTGTGTGTGCTCGCTCCCGAGACAGTGTCATTGTGTGAGAGCAGAGGGAGCGGGTAACAGAGCTCTGCAGACATCCTCCAATGGAGAGTTTGCTGCCTGGACTGATGTGCTGCTAACCTCCCTCCCTTAATGGACGGACGGATCGAATCCATCCATCCTGCCATCCATCCATCCTGCCTGCAAAGAGACAATGTCTGTTCGCTGCCGTGTGATTGCACTGACAGGAAGCGAAGCAGGAAGTTGTTTGCTTAGTAAAATGACTCCAGGCTACTGAGCATTCCCGGACTCATTTTACTAGTAGCAGAGGAACACAGAGGGAGTAGGGAGCATGCACAGGAATGCACGCTCCCGTGATTACGACCGGGGGCTGGGTCGTATGCTGATGAGTAGAGCCGGCAGCCAATAGAAGGCCAGCGGGAGGGATCGGACCGCAGCAGCTGAACAGCGAGTATAGCACACTAAAGGAAGAGAGCGTGAAAACAAGGCAGCTTTGCTAATGACACTCTATTGCAAAGTTGATTGTTTTCACTGTCCCCTTATTCTGAGACCCATTCTATGAAATTATACAACCCCTTTAATGTTTGCATGTCCCTTAATACAAATAACATTACAAATTGAAATTGAAATTATTATTTTTTTTAAAGATTAACAAAGTGTCAGAGAAAATAAAAGGAAGAGTAAAAAAAAATTTTTTTTGTAAAACTAACCACAGAAGTCTTTGTAGTTATGGTGTATTGACACCTCGTCATGTAAACCATCTGGTATTGATGGTACTAATGAGGGAGGGATTCATTGGCAGTGATAGACCCTCTGTATCTGGCTGCTTCTTACAGAAGTGTCAGTGTATATACTGCACTATTCTGTGTACAGCGGGCATATTGCTACCAGCCTCCATATTAATGGAGTTATGTAGCCTTGTAACGTTGCTGAGATAGCCTCTTCATGCAGTGCAGGCTTTATTGGCTTGTTTATCAAGTGATCAGTCATGTGCTTCGAAAAACTGCCGCATGTTAATGAGTGACTTATAGCAATGTACAGGATGTTATAGGTGGCACAAGGAATCAGGCTGGCAAGTTGCCAGTGGTACATACCCCTATTATGTTCTCCGTCCTCTGTGCATTTCAGAACAATCTTTATTAAGTGTATCCATTGTATACCATAAGCTATAGCATTTAGAGCAGGGGTGTTCAACGCCACTGAGAGGCACGTCAATATTATGGTAGCCTTCAAAGGGCTGTTTAGAACGAGACTGTATAAATGTAACTATTGCATAACCTACTGTTACCATATACATCAGAAGGAAGTGTGCCAGCAGACCTTTTATAGTAGAAGTACCTTTATTTCTGATAAAGTAGTTCTACAAGAGATGTTATGGTGCCCCATGTGGTCTGTCCTTTATGGTAGTATAATATCCACCTCCTCCCACCTCTTCAGCGCCAAGCTTTCTGCCATAGAAGTTGGTTCAGGGGCCTGGGTAAGGTGGTCAGAGCTGTGCCAACATCCATGAGTTGCTCAGAAACCATGTGTGGTTGTGCGCTGGCTCTCTGGATCCAAGATGGTGCCTGCTCTCTGTGCTGGTGCCTCATCCCGCTGGCTGCATACTCTAGGGAAAGTGGACAAGCAGTCCTTCTGTGTCCACACCTTGTCCATCTCTGCTCGGTGTGTCTAAGTTCTTGCAGGCTATATAAAATTATGTGGCAGGCCAGATTCGGCCCATGCCTTGAGTTTGACAACTGTGATTTAGAGTAATGTTAGTTAAAGGGATTATCTCACCATGCTGTTTCACAGTGACGGGCAGCTTCAGACTCGCACTTTCTAGTTAGGCTGTGGATGGTTCTACAGCAGTGATTGGCATATGAACGCTGGTATTCCTAGGTATTCCTGTTAGTGACATTAGTGCTGGAGATGTATAAACTGTAGAACAAAGGTCTACAGAGCTCTAAAGGTTAAAACTTGGCATTAAAGGGGTTGTCTCACCACACTGTTTAGTGCCAAAAGCGGCTTTCATTCGTGCATCCTGTCTCCTCCTGGTCAGTTTGCGGATGATTATCATATCTCCTTTATATTCAAAGACCTGCTTATTACTCTAAAATGAGAGCAGGAGATGTTTATCTAAAATTCAGAGAAGCTTCAAAGCTAAAGTAAACCATAGTAGTTATTCTCCTTTGTTTGTTAGATCAGATAACAGTCAAGCTCTCATGCTACAGGCAGTTCTTTGTGTGACCTGTGTGATGACCTCATCCCTGCTCTCCGATAAGACAAACAGCGAGCAGGGCAGAGCTGGTCAGTAACTTAGAGAAACCTTAGAGCCCTCGGAGGTGATCAAATCCCTTTTATCTCCTGAACAAAGAAAAATAAGGCAATATATTTAGAAAATGTCTTCATTTACTCTTCCCTACATGTTGAAAGCTAATCTTTTGTAGTGAGGCAACCCCTTTAATGTAGGTAAACAAACTCTTGTGCCAGAGAGAGGACTCGGCAGGGAGTGATTCAGTATGGATGCACTGACTGACAGCAGCTTGCATCAATCAGATAAGCGAGCAGGGAGAAGTGGTCGTAGCCTAGTGAAACTCGTGTACATTTGCAGTAGATAAAATCTTCTTTATTTCTTGAACAAAGCAAATTCAGAACAGCAGTGTATTTGGTAATGGTCTTTATTTACCTTTGTCTACATGTTAAAAGCAAATCATTGTGGTGAGAAAATCTCTTTAGGCTATGTCTACACAGCACAGGAACACCATTGAGAATCCGACGATACACTGTGCTGGGTAGAGAGCAATGAAAAACCTGTGCTGTAGTCGATGGAGATCTAGGAGGATGGTTTTTAGAATCTGAATACTTGTGGAATTTCCGAATGGAAATCCTTGGCACGTGCGTGTACACAGACGCTTAGGACACAGAGTAAACCTAAAAGCACATGAATTTGGTCGGGGAGTGCCCCGTAAAATCCTGCAAAAAAAAAAGCCCCGCAAATACACCCTGTGGGAAGACACTATTGCCGCCAGCGGTGGGTGAAACTTTTTTCGGCCCTCTGATTTCATACATGGTTTTTGGCACAGAAGTTGGAATAACCTTCTGTTTGATGACCCAAAATAATTTTGTTACTGTGCTGCAGTATCATTAAAAGGCTAATGTAACATTGCCCAAAGTGATTAGAAATATTACCTATGGTATCTTGAAGCCCAATTATCCCCGATTAAATGACAATTGGACTAGTGTTGTCCTATAGGACTCCCACATCTAAGATAAATGATATACTTCATTTTGCCAGTCTGATTAGCAGACCGCTGATTGCCCAGTATGCTGACGATTTGGGCTGACTATATGCGGATTTATACTGTGTTTATGGCACATCTGCAGCAGGAGTTGGAGTCCCAGCCTTGGAATTCTGCCCTGGATCTCTTGGACAATACACGTTTAGCCTGGTTTCACAAAAGTGGCTTTTACCTTCTGTGTCTGAGGCTTTCTTATATTACAATACCGTTGGTACATATGGGCCCAGCTGTTGTGTTTTATATGAGAGGCATTAGTGAAATATACTAGCCAGACTTATTTGTACATGGGCAAATGACGTTGGCAAAATATTTCTTCACCAAATTTTGCCAATTTCTTCTCAATAATAGATTTTTATTAAGGCATTTTCCAAAATTTTTAACATTGCAAAACACAGAAACACATTTGCAAATGGGTACAAAGGAGGTACAGTCTAAAAATGAAGACATTGGAGATGTACATCAAAAAAAGAGAGTAAGACATAAACCTTCCTAAGTAAAAAAAAAAAAAAAAATTTAAATGCCCGGGACTAAGTATGATCCTAAACTAACCAAAAAATAGGCCATTACAATAGTAGAGACCTGGACACCAGGTCCCAATGGGTCATTAGTGCCCTGTGTCAGCATAGGAAAATAACAAAGGACAAACAAGAAAAAAAAAGGGTAGCAAAGAGAGGGGAGGGGTATGCACGTAGCCGGGCGCACAGGCAGCACAAGAGAGAAGGATTCCAAGAATCCTATTGAGGAAAAAGAGACAAAGGCGTCAGACACCAAGGGTCTAAGCAGAAGTAAAATACTAACAACCTCCTAGGCCCTGAAATTCCGGACTGGCTTGGTACGTAAGCCAAGGGGCCCATGTCCGGGAAACATGTATTGCATCCTCGGGGGTATGTGCAATCAATTCCTCCATACGATAGGTGGATGCAACTTCGCTCACCCATTCCATTATGGAAGGAGGGACGGTTTGCCTCCAGTGGCGCGGAATCACCGTCTTTGCAGCTTGTAGGAGGTGTCTTGTCAAAGACTTCTTGTAGGAGGACTGTGAATGACCAAACATAAACAGAAGAGTGGCCTCTGGGGAGTCTGGAATAAGTATTCCAGTACAGTCCCTGATAGCCCGAAGAACCGTCTCCCAGAAGCCCCGCAGATCCTGACAACCCCACCAGATATGACTCATAGTACCGATCTCCCGAAGGCACCTCCAGCACGTATCAGGCACGCTCGGGTACCATTTGTGGAGTACTGCCGGTACCCTATACCATCTGGAAAGTACCTTAAAACTCGTCTCTTGGGCCTTACAAGCTATCACCGCCTTGTGAGTAAGAAAGAAACACTTCTTCCATTGCTCAGCAGAGAAAGTTTTCTGGAGTTCCTTTTCCCACGCTGCGCAGTAATGAGGGAGAGTTTGAGAACCAGGCAGTAAAAGCCATTGATAAAGCAAAGAAATCAGATGTCGCGGCAGCGCAGAAGCGACACACAGCTTCTCGAAGGGAGTAAGGGGTCTGCATATATCTTGTTTCGAGATGGTGGAATTAAAGAAGTGCCGCAGTTGCAAGTATTCAAAATGATGTCTACGAGATGCTAAGTGGCCATGTACTATATCCTCCAATGGGAGTAGGGATCCCTGTCAAATGGAGTGCACAGCCAAAATGGGATGAGACCTAGAGCTCCCCAGGAAAGAGCTACCAAGAAAATCCGGGGGAAGGCGGGGTTGTCTGAGATGGGTAATAGAGGGCCGTTCAGGTTCAGCAGAGACTCCGAAGGTTTGGACTTTTGCAAGATAGTGAATGTGTGCATGGCACTAAAGGATAAGGTTAAGGGATCGGTTTGAGGGAGACTGAAGGACCAAGGGAGGGAAATCATGGACCTCGGACACATGGTCTGCGCAATGAAGACCCACAGCTTGGCCCGAGGGCTATGTATCAGATCAAGGAATCTCGCATTGGCAGCCGCCAAATAGTAAAGCTTACAATCGGGCAAACCCACTCCACCTTCCAGTTTAGGCCGGGACAGCAGTTCCCCTCTGATTCTCGGTCGGCGAGAATGCCATATAAATTCTGAGATGCACTGCTTGAGCCGGGCCCAAAAGGAAGAGGGTATGGTGATCGGGACGGTCTGGAATAGATATAATAGTTTTGGAAGAATCGTCATCTTAATGACATTCATTCTCCCAAACCACGAGAAGTCCTTCCGATTCCAGCCCCCCAACAATCGGACGATCTGGGCCAGTAGGGGCGAAAAATTGGAGGCAAATAACTGTGATAAATCCGCAGGGATTTTGGTTCCCAGGTAAGAGATTTCCCTCCCAGGCCATGCAAAGGGGAAGTTCGATTTGATGTTCGCGACTAGGCTAGGGGGAAGGGAAACATTCAAGGCTTCAGATTTGGAGAAGTTAATTTTATAATTGGACCATGAGCTAAAACGGGCCAGTTCCGCCATCAGGGAGGGGAGAGATATAAAAGGATCTGTCAGGTAAATCAGCAAGTCGTCAGCAAAAGCCGAGCACTTGAACTCCTGCGTGCCAATCCGTATCCCCCTGATGTCCGGATTGGTCCGAATAGCGGCCATCAAATGTTCCATGATCAAGACATATAACAATGGGGACAGGGGGCATCCCTGTCTAGTGCCATTGCGAATATCAAAGGCTTCAGACAAGGAGCCATTAATCTTCACCTTAGCCGAAGGATTATAATAGAGCGCTAAAATCCTGGAGGTAAAAAGGGGACCTAAGCCTATGTGGTGAAGGGTGTCCGACAGGGAGTCCCAAGAGATCCTGTCAAATGCTTTTTCAGCATCCAGTGACAGGATCATCAAGGGCTTCCCCCCCGAGCGAGCCAAATGGATGATATCCAGGGTCTTCAAGGTATTATCCCTCGCCTCCCTACCCGGGACGAAACCTACCTGATCTGGGTGAATCAGAGCAGGCAGGTGAGGATTAAGACGATTGGCTAGGAGCTTGGCATAGATCTTGAGATCTACATTAAGGAGAGAAATAGGTCTGTAGTTCCCGCAGGCCTGCGAGTCTTTCCCTGCCTTGGGCAAGACTGTAATGTGCGCAAGAGTGGATCCTGCCGGAAAGGGAGAAGAAGAAGAGACATTATTAAACGCCTCTAAAAGAATCGGGGACAGGGAGGGGATCAAAGTTTTAAAAAATTTGCCAGTAAAACCGTCTGGGCCTGGGCTCTTCCCACCAGGGAGTTCTTTGATAACCGCATCCAATTCCTCTCCCGAGAACGGTTCCTCCAGAAGTTGTACCTCCTCAGCCGAAAGAGCTGAGAATGGAGAGGAAGGTTTCAAGTTCAATGAAGAGGAAGGAGACGGACCCACAGGGAGATTGTATAAATTGGAGTAGTAGGAATGGAATTCTTTGGCAATCAGATCTGTGGTGTGGGCCAAAGTCCCTGTGCCTGTTTTAATACTCGGAATAAAGGACTGTGCAATTCTATCCCTTGTAGCCCGCGCTAGGAGATGGCCACTCTTGTTCCCAAACTCATAGAACCTGCTACGACAGGCCTGCAGGAGTTTACCCCAGGAGGCCTCAAAGAGTCTACGAACCTCAAGTCTGGCCATGAGTAAGTCTTGCAACACACTCCCGGACAGGGCTTGTTTATGCAAAAGTTCCAAAGAGGTTACCTTTTGCAGAGCTTTGGCGATGGCTGCTGAACGCGCTTTCTTAAGGCGACTACCATGTTTAATAAGCACGCCTCGCAAAACGCATTTAAGGGCTTCCCATTTAAGTATTGGGGATGTGTGATCTCCCACATGGTCAGAGATGAAGTGTTCAGTAGCCTCCTGAAGCTCAGCGTGGCATACAGAGTCCAACAATAGCGATTCATTAAGCCTCCAGGTTCTAGCTTGAGCAGAGAGAAATGGGAGGTGAAGAGTGACATAAACCGGCGCATGGTCTGACCAGAGTATACTCCCTATGGAGGAGGAACGCAACCAAGGGAGGACACCATGTTGAAGTAGAATATAGTCAATACGACTATATGTATTATGGGGAGAGGAGAAGAAACTATAATCCCTATCTGAAGGATGTTGAAGCCGCCAACCATCCAGGAGCTGAAATTGAAACAGGGCTTTTTTGACTCTTTTGATAGCGGAGTACGAGATAGTGGAGCGCCCGGTGGAGTTATCCATAGTCGGGTCGAGAGTGAGGTTAAAGTCCCCGCAAAAGAGGACCGTACCCTGTGCATGAGAATTCAGTTTATCCAATACTTCCAACAAAAAAGCCAGTTGCCCATGATTAGGGGCATATACATTTACAACTGTAAAAACATGCCCAGCAATGTTTAAAATCAAGATCAGGTATCTGGCTTCAACATCAGGGATACAATCAATTATGGTGTGGGAGAGGGACTTATGGATAGCAATAGCAACCCCCCGTGATTTAGAATAGGGGCAGTTGGCAAAATGCCAATGGGGGAAATATCGATCTTTAATTATTGGGGCATGGTCTGTCTTAAAGTGTGTCTCCTGAAAACATACAATCTGAACCTTTTGACGATGGAAATGGTAGAGAATTTGTGCTCGCTTCTGAGGAATGTTCAGACCCTTGGCGTTGAAGGACGCTATTTTAAGATCCCCCATTTAAACAGCAAAGGGGGTAAGGTAATGCGGTGTGCCCGCCTCTTGCGCCCGGCCACGACAGGGAGGAAAAGAAAACGGAGGAAAAAGGGAGAAGAAGAAAAAAAAAGAAAAACAACCAAGAACGGCAGGGGAAAAGAAAGGAGTATTGTACCCCTGCAGAAACCGCTACAAGAACATCTGAACCTATAGGAAAACCAAGGGGCCATACAACGGTCACAAGGAATTCCTAGCCCTACTTGGGGGATAAGGGAAACAGGCATAATGGGAAGTAGCTCCCGGATAGTGCTGACCAATATTTATGTATGAGCATCCTAAACATTAATTAAAGGAACACATGAATACATCAAAGTAAACATAACATGAACCTCAAATGTATCCAATGGGGCAGGCAGATGTGAATAAACAATGACCCTTACACCTTAAAGCTAAGGGGGATTAACAGGTGCGGACCCTGAGACCAAATATGTTTTCACTGAGCGTGATCCCTTAGAACGGGGCTTTCGCGGCGGGAGTCCCGGATCATCCCCGCATGAAATCTGAGCAGGGTTCAAGGGACCACCACCCCCACCCCTGGGGAAAGTAACAGAGGGCCAGTCAGGCAGGGAAATATTTGAAATCTGCAAGTCCTGAAGAAACCGTGGAACATCTTCGGGAGAACGCAGAGTATGAGTGCGGTCATCCTGTCGTACAATGAGAGCGAAAGGGAAGCCCCACCTATAAGGTATATTTCTTTCACACAACACAGAGAGAATATGTTTGAGCATAGCCCTTTGCGCCAGGGTATGACGTGAGACATCGGGAAAATTTGTATGGTCGATTTTTGGTAGTCAAAGACCGTCGCCTACGGGCTTTTTGCATGATTTCTTCTTTAAGAGCATAGAAGTGTATGTGGCAAATAACGTCCCGTGGGAAATGAACATCTTTGCTAGGTGGGCGCAATGCTCTATGGACTCTGTCCAGCTCAATGAACGTAGTGGGCGCTCGGTCAAGGATATCATTAAAAATGTTGGAGACTGTGGAGTACAAATCAGAAGAGGGGATGGACTCCGGGAGGCCCCTGATCCTGACATTGTTTCTCCTCCCTCTATTCTCGACATCGTCCAAATGCTGTTGGAGGGCAAATAATTGTGCAGAGTGTTGTTGTACTGTTCCCTGCAACTCCCGCAGGGAGGCTGAGGAGGAATCTTGTGATTGTTGCAAACAGTCCACTCTTGTAGACACGGTAGACAGATCAGAGCGGAATTGGTCTAAATCCTTCCTACAGTCCGCCAGAAGTTGTTGCGCCATAAGGGAGATATCCTGTTTGGTGGGGAGGTCTTGAATGAGACGTTGAAGGTCGGCCATCGTGACAGGGGCACTATTGTGGACGGCTGAGGGTGTCGCAGTTGGTGCTTGCGGTGTCTGGAGGGCAGCAGAAGCCCCAAGAGGCGAATAGGGCTGGCCTGCAAGAATTGGTGGGGAGTCATCCATACTGTACTGTGGGCTACCCCCGGGTGTTGAGAGGGCGCCAGGCATATATAAAGCTCCAACTGGAGAGCATGGGGCAGAGGTACTACCTGCCTGAGAAGGCACATGGAGCGCTTCCTGTGAGCAGCCAGGGGGGCCCTGGTGCGAAAGGTCACCCCAAGAGGACCCAGTGGACCACGCTGGTGAGGGTCCCGACAGCACCGGGCATGAGGAGCGCTGAGGGCCTTGTTGGGGCTGGAAGGCCGGGGCAGACCAGTCCAGTGCTGAGTGTGAGACCAGACACTGCGAGTCTCTCCTAGACCCCACATCCTGCAGCCCAGATCCCTCCGGGGCATGCCCTGTAGGTGAGGCCGCGGGTGGGACCTGCAGCTGGGTGGGACCCGTAGGCCCTGTAGCCCCCAAGCCCATCATATGCTGAGGGGAGGTAATGGGACCCTGAGACACACAGTCCTGGGGAGAGGCCGTGCCCTGGGAGTCCACTGGGCTATTACTGGGGGGGGCCAGCAGCAGAGGGGCCAAGTGGAGAGGGTGCTCCGGGAGGGTCAGGTACCTGCAGTCCTGTCCAGGTAGAGGGGCTCTCCTGCCTTGCGGCTTCAGGTGCGGCAGAGGAGGATGTCGGCCGCAGGAGACTGGAAGCCGCACCCCCCGACACAGCTGCTGGTGTCCCGTCCGGGACCTGCGGAGAGGATGTCGCCGCGGCTCCAGCAACTGCAGGGAGAGGCCGCGAGTGAGGTCCGGCAGACGTGCGCACGGCCACAGCGGTACCAGCCGGGACCATATCCTGTGCCACTCCATCAGCGGCAGCTGCACGAGCTGTCTCCCCTCCTACCGCATCGGCGGCGGGTGTCCGGGCTCCGCTCTGTCCCACGATGTCAGCGGCAGCTGCACGGGCTTTGTCCCTTCCTGCAGTATCGCATTGCTTCCAAGACATGAGGACCGTTGACGCCAGTTGCGAGCTTGCGTACTGTGGCCACTGTACCAACTAATACCTCATATTTAAGATTTTTCCAGTATGTTCTTTTTTTTTTATCTGCCCAAGAATGCTGGGGAGCTGAGGGTGTCTATATTTTATGTTGAACACTCAGAAAGTGCTGGGCAGCCCGCCTAATCTAATAGTATGGGTGTCACTAATATATTGTAAGCCAGCATGGTGCACCACACGTATGTGCATTTATGGCACCCTTCTGTACCGCCCTATTTATATGCAATTGTAGTACCAGCAACCACCCCCCTCATGCATTGAGGATATGTGAGTGGCTGTTCTATTGGTATTTTTGCATTTGTGCAATTTCTCCATGCATTATACTGGGGCTTTTCTGCATGCTGGTGTGAACAGGTATTAACTTAATGTGTAGTTTTTTTTTTTTTATCATCTAATTGTTCCCCTAGTGGTGGGGGGTGTGAGCTGCTGCTCAGTAATTAGCTGTTTATTTTTCCCAGGTAGCATATGGGCCAGAGTTGCCTGCTAATGGGGCCAGTCTAGTCTAGCTATTGAGCTGTAGATGTGGCCCTTGTCGTGTTTTCTCACGTTTGTAACCCCATGTTGGATGAAAAGAAGACTAAAGGATAGAATTCCCAGCAATATCTTCCTGTATCCTATTGCTTCCAAAGCTGTAAGAAATATATAGATAATGCCCAAGTGTCTATTGTGATTTCTTGACATACACCACACCTGCTTCTTTCTGTAAGGCAACTGGCTATGGCAAGAGCCCTCCCCCACTGCTTTGACTGCAGAGAAGTCTAGAAGATGTGAATCTCTGCTTCTGGCAAAGATCTGTTCTCTCCAAGACTCCTAAGAGGCTGTTTAATTCAGTAGCTGGTCACAATCACATTTACTGATCCTTTGGCAAAATGTTTATTTAATGTGAAGGGACACTTCCGTCAGAAAGGGATATTGTTGTTATAACTAATATTCTGGGAATTTTATAATTTTTTATTTTGTTTATTTATAGAACAGTGTTGGCAGTTTTTTTTGTTTGTTTTTTTTTACTTCTTTTCGGCAGTCTGATGAAATTAAAATCTTGTCCTTTTCTAGCTGTAACTTAAGAGAGAAAACTCTTGAGTGGCTGAGTTGACTAATCTCACTTTACTGCTGCTTATCTGAATGTAGTCTTGTTACAAATAGTAGGTAATGACATAATTGCCCTTTTCTTATCTGGACAGCATAGATAAAGATTAGACTAGTTTAACCAGGCAATAACAAGCAGTTTAAGGCTACGGAGTTCATCTTTTTTCACACTTCAGGGCATAGTCGGCCTGAAAGAGAACTGTCAAGCAATTATCACTGCCGTGCTGCTATGTGAGCTTGCGAGGGGAAGTCATAGACCCACACCAGAAAGTCATGTACATCAGGGAATTTTTAAAAAAGTTGTATTAAAATTTTTTATTTTTTAAAAAAATCCAATTTTATGAAAAAAGTTATATACAATATTATGGTCATATATTTCTAGTCAATTTGTGAAAATAATTTTTCATAGTAGTGTCCCTTTTATTGCGTATGTTGGCTGCCCAAGATGAGGCAAGTGAAATGGCTAAGGCTAGGTTCACACAGGTGTCATCACGTCCTGTTAATAATGGAATCCAAGACGCGTTGCTGGTACAACTGCTTTGAAGGATCCCACTGACCTCTAATAACGTCCTGTAGGGCTCCCAGAGGTTTCTAGCATGTTGGCCAAGAAAGGTGCTACATACTGCTGTGTTTCTCAATTGGAGGTGGAGGAAACCCAAGCTGAGGCTCCAGAAGGCAGTGTGAACAGTCTGTTATTGAAGTCAATGCAGAAGTTTAATAAGTGAGGTAACGTGTGTATGTTTTGTGCACAGGAACGCGAAGCTATGCCAGCAGAAGCCTGTGGAAGTGAAGGAGAACACCGAGAAGTTCTGTCCGGTGACTATGAACCCCCGGCACACCAGGAAGGCCTTCAAGGTTATGAATGACCTCCGCAGGTATGGTCTTTGCTTTTAGACATTGTCTATCTCTATGGGCTTTATGTATGAAACAGTCTGGTGTGGTTTTCCAGAGCAATATACGGGTATGTTCACACGATGAATTTGCAGGGTGTAATTGAAATGCGCCTGAAGTATGTCCTGCAAATACGATAAAATCATGGCACTCATGGAGTGCCCGTAAAAAGATGCGACATTTTACTACTTTCGGGTGAGTACGCTCCTGGGAAAATGAATAGAGGGCGGGCTGTAGCGCTGGCCAGCGTGTACTTTCACCCTGTGAAATGAAAGCTGAGCTGTGATCATTTGCTATGGGAAATAAAGACTGTCTTCTACACTGTTTTCATACGTAAGGCCCTATGGGCCACATATATGGAAACTGTCTAGGTCTAAAATTCACTTTGCTGCCCATACACCAATCAGAGCGCTCCTCTCATTTTTCCAGAGCACTATATGAAATGAAAGGGGCGCCCTGATTGGTTGCTATGGGCAACAAAGTGAATTTTCGATCTAGACAGTTTTCCTACATGTGGCCCTATGTGTTTAACTGGTTGCTTACTTCTCGTTCTGGACTCCACGTGTGATCATACGGCATCTTCAAAAGGGGCAGACCTTTCTTTTATCCCAAGGTTTCATCAGCAGCAAATTGCTTTCAAGTCAACTAAGTAATGAATGTGCTGTGCATAATAATGCGTGTGGGATCTGAAGAGATGTGTAGGGACAGAGCAAGCGCTGCTGTTTACCTTCTCTCTACGGCTTGTATTACCCACAATTCTATGTTGAGAGGTCTACTCGATGTTTTCTGAACAAATTCAATGCCTCATAATCTGTCCTCAAGTGCCATGTAATTCAAGACCTGGATTCTGTCATTGGCATTGCGAGAATGTTTTATGACCTTAAAGGGGTTGTCTCGCTACAATGATTGGGTTTTAATTTAAAGATCTTTAAAAAACAAGCAGCTTTGCAATATATGTTCATTACAATGTTCATCCTATTATTGAGCTACCCTGTTAGTATTACTACATCAGCTTCTCAAATCATCTATAGTAGCCGACCTTAGACCTTATCTTACTGGCTGTCAGGTCTGAATGACTCAACCTTTGAAGACAGGTCGGAGCAGAGAGCCCTCCAGCACAGAATGCTTCTGTATGTGTAGGGAAGGAGGGAGGGGGAGGGAGGTACTCTGGTGTCTGTTCTGAGCTGCCTTGGATTAACCCTGTGTGTCCCTGCTTCCTCCTGCTCTCTACACAGATAGATGTGACAGCAGTGACCCTGTCTGTTACATAATCATGATAATGTCTTTGGAACTGTGAATACTAATACTATACAGATCAGGCATGGGAAACTTTATGTTCTCCTGTATTATTGACAAATCCTGAGTATAGAAACACAGCCCTTGTTGTTGCTGGAGATGTGGAGACGGGTAAGCGAAGCAGGGGATATCGGACCCCATGCATCCCCTCAGCTCTATTAGCACACAGCTTCATATACCTCTCTACACTCCTAGCTCAGCCCTCTCCTGTACCAGACCTAGGCAGGCACACACAGGGTGAACTCTGAGAGCAAACCCCCTCACTCCCCCCCTATAGAAGTTACGTAGCTGCCTGTGTGCTGATGGGAGGGGGGAGAGGGAGCAGAACAGACAGACCAAGAAGCACGCCCCTCAGTTCAACTTACCAGGGACACTGACAGGCTGAAAGCTCGTAATGAGACAACTCCTTTAAGCCTTGGCAATATGCAGTTTGGTTTAACATGTCTGCCCTGTGATCTCGCTGAGAGCTGTGGCAATCCTACCCTTCATACAGAGGTTGGATTCCGATTTTTCGCATTTTGATTTTTAGGCGATGTGAACTGCTATTAAATATGGAGTCCCTGTTTCTGCATTCTACCTCTAATGATGCCTGCAAGAAATTCTGTAACACCTAGTCTGTGTTCACAGCTGGGCCATGGTTTCCTATCACAACTGAAATCTATTGTGGAGGGTTCTGTCACAGTGACCATGGTTTTCATGGCAAGAATAGCACTGCCTGCCATGGCGTTTCTGAATTATAGCACTAGGGATGCCGGCTCCTCTCCCTTAGATCTGTGTGCCCGGAAACTATGACTAAAAGCACATGCTAGTTGCTCGAAACGCGCAAGCCTTTTTTTTTCACTGTGTTTCTGCCTTTGTACCACCTGTGAGATTCATCCTGTTTTTATGTGAGTATTTCAAATAAAAAATGTTAATATAAAAAAAATTTTTATACATGAAAATGGTTTCTGAATTATGCCTGCAACACAGATGTGAACACAGCCTTGGGTCACATTCACAGTTGTGTACCCTGCTCAGTATTTTGCATTATTATTTTTCCTCTAACGCCAAAAGGGGGAAAAGTCTTGGAATTCTGGAAATCTGTTAATGATATGCAAATAAAAAAAAAAGTTAGCAAAATATTTGAAACCTCTCAATATACAACTCCCAAAAAGTTCAGATGTTTTGTAAAAGCTAGGTTAGATACAATTACTACCCACTCACATTACAATGTGGATAATTCTCCACCAATACATAAATATACACTGAGAAATGAGAGCACTCTTCCATAAAATTTCAGTACATTATTAGAAATCTGTTCAAATCATGATATGCAAATGAGGGCATAAGAAGATGTCCAAAAAATTCTGAATATAACACCATCAGTGATCAATACGATTCATACAATACATAAACCTTTTCATCAAAGTGTTAAGTTAGTGGCTATGTAAAGATAGTAAATAGATCACCAGTATTATCCTGCATGGAACTAGTGTAAACCAGGTAAGTACCACATACCACAAAATATGCTGTATTCCAGACACCCCAATGTGCGTTTCGTGTTACCTGCTTCTTCAGAGGACCATAATCAGATTCCGGTATGAACGGGGTTTTTCCATGAAGCAAAGTTTACTGTACAAGTTGGCTCTAGGCTAGCTGGGAGCCGACTGTGCATGAGGATGAGGAGGGTGGCCCTTGTGGCCATCCTCTCCATTCACTTCTGTTGGAGTTCCCAAATAGAGCTGAGCGCACACACTCTGCTGCATTCAGAACTACCATAGAAGTGAATGATTTCCTTTGGTTCATTTAAAAAAAAAAATGTCAAGAAATTTTATGTTCATCCTGAAGTTTCAACCAAAATCCAAATATTCCTAAATTTTTGTGTATGTAGGCCACGCAGGCTGCTCACAGTAGAAACCTCAGCCTGGTATTGTCCTGTTGAAAATCTGTTTATGGGACGATTCAAAGAACTGGCTGCATCACTGGTTCCACAACCAAATCAATGTAACACTGACCTGTTAAGGGACCAGATCAGAGGGTGCCAGCTACTTTGTCACCCCATACCATAAGCCTGGGAGTAGGATTGGCATGTCACGTTCCCTTGTACAGAGCTTTTCATGGCGTTGCCCACATGATTTGTAGACTTCTCTCCAGCTGTCATGCCATCCAAGCTGCCAGCTGAACTCTGCGTTAAGGAGGATGGACCTCCACTTCAGCCTCTCTTGCTGCACCCCATGACAGCCTTTGAGAGTGGTGGGGTGAGATCAATGGAGCACCTGTGGCTGGAAGTGTGTCTCGTGACTTAATGGAGAAAGGGCTTCTAATGATTGGTGTTCAAATGGTTTGCAGCGCTTTGGATGTGAATTTCACTTGCAGTACAGAATGGATCACTACATGCCGAGCTTCCAATGAGACAATTAGTCCGTGCAGAGGTTTGCATCTATGCATCTCCTGTTGTCCTTCCAGTTCATCGTTGTTTTCCCAACCAGATAAGCAATGTTGAACAGTGCTGACCGTGATAAGCCGAGGTCTTTCAGTTGAAGGATTCTGTCGCTGCTTGCAACAAGTGGTGATAACTGGCACGTCGATGAACACAAGGCATCGCCCAATCGTCACATGACGCTTGATTTGATTTTTCATGTGGCTTAAACCTTTGCTTTAAATCTGGCTTCTTTGTCCCTCCCACATGTCCAAGACTGGAGCTAGGGGCTTGAAAATGGGATTTTCAGATCTTCACAACACCTGCAACTTCCTCAATTTATATAACCTTCTGGCTTGTCCTTCGCGGTGTATGTGATTCCAGGGTTGAGCAGAGTACTTTTCTCTGTTTTATGGTCCACTCCTGGCTTTTTTCTTACAGATGCCGACCTAAATACTAATCAAAATGCACAAATGTGAAGGAAGCCTAAGGCCTTGTTCATACGGCTTATTTTGGGACTGATTTCAGCCGTACTGCGCGCCGTATTTGCGCTCCAATATGGCTGAAATCCGTCCCAGGCATTACGATAATCCACATTTTCTCATAAGAACTATGGATTCCGTCCCCTTTCTTCCCGCTGGGGCGAATCCGCCGAGGGGGGAGAAAGTGACATGCACATTATCCCGGCGGGATACGTGCCGTGGATAATGCATGTCTATGGGGCCGGCGAGCTGCCGGCCCCCCGCCCCCCCCCACGCTGCACGGCAGCTGGCGTAATTGCAGGGCGAAATCCGTCCCCGCAATTACGTCGGCAATAAGCCGTGTGAACATTGCCTAAGAGTGTTGGAAAGCTGCTTATTTGTGATATTGGGGATGATGGGACCAGTAACTTCTATGTGTTGTGTGAAATGGTCCAGGCAGGACTGTGGCGTTGGAGTCATTATAAAATGGACCAACTCGGACTCCAAAAATATATAATAAATTGGTACAGTTCAGTGCAATGCAAAGAGGACTTTGGTCTTGCCAATGCTACTGCTCCCATATCTTCAACCTCATCAGATGAGGAGTTTAATTTTGAAAAGTATTTGGATGACCTGGAGCAGGCAAAGCGTTGCTATAAAGAAAAAGATAGGATTTCAGCAACATTTTTCACTTGCTCTCAAAGAAGCAGAAGAGTTTAATCGTTCATCAAAACTGACTGTGTCGGGGGCAATTCCTTTATACCCTGAGATTATTAGAGATGTTGCCCATGTGGTCACTGCTTTGCCACCAACCCAAGTTAGTGTAGAGAGGCCGTTCTCTAGCCTGGGAATAACGAGATCAGATGTGAGGTCATCTATGAAGGAGGATCTGGAGGAGGCGATACTATTTCTCAGAACAAATTCATAGACAAATGTTATTCAGTACGTTTGTAAATATGCAAAACACTGCAGTACGTGGGTAAAAAAGTTTTTCAACAAATTATAAAAGTTTTTTGTGTTCTAAAGTTGTATCCAATAAATATATTTTATGTTCTACCTTAATAACTTGATTATTGTATCATAAGGTAATAAAAATCCTGATATCATTTTACTACAGGACAGTCATCACTTAAACCTGCGCCATGTATTAGGGAGTTGAAGCTTTGGCTTACCAACTCCACAGCCCTGGATCTAGATAAAAGTTTTAAAGGGAACCCATCACTTACCTACCTATGCTTGCTGATAACCGCACAAGCTAGTGATAGACATTCTGTTTCCGGCAGTTCGTACCTTTTATTCTGTAAAATACGGTAGTTTCAAAGCATTTACTACTGAAGTCCAGCAACTTGCTGCCTGCTCTGTCCACTTAATACAAGAGGTGGGGTGCCAGTCCTGCCAGCCCGCTGCTGATTGTATTTGACTGTGGATAGGTAGAAAGTGGTCCATAAGCAGCTGGGGCCATCAACGGGTGGGTGGGTAGGGCTAACACCCACTCATGTATCTGGAATCGGCATGAATGTCACTAGGGAATGCTGTCCTCCGAAAGGGAAGCATAAGCTAAGTGGCAATTTCCCTTTAATGTAAAACAAGTGCGTAAAAATGATCAAACTGACAGTGGTGGATGAGGCAGCGGGTGAGACCGTGACGGTATTATACTATGATCCAGCTTCTCAATTGTACTTGGTTCTCCAATAGAACAGGATGTAGAGTACTGTGCTAGCGCCATCTACGCCATGTTCTGCAGGAAGACCTTTTGGGGGCCTGTTCTTAAGAGCTGCAAATCCTAAGCCTCTCCCCTCACTGGGATACCTATTGGGTCCAATCAAGTTTACGCAGCAGATATGGAATCAGTGCAGGACCAGATTTAAGTTAGCTTCCAAAGCTTCACCCATGGCTTCCTTTTTGTGCACACCCCTTTTCCCTGCTGGCTCATCTGGATTTGTGGCAAGACCGTGGCTGGGGCATGAGTTATCCGATTGTGGATGGGTAGGGCAGGGGACAGGGTGGCCTGATTCCGTTTGACAACCCTTTTAGAGGGACTTAACTCCCTGAGAGATCCCGATTTCATTACCTCCAGATAACTCATTCATGTCCTCCATGTTTGGCACATCTACCCTCTCGAGATCCCGACCTCTTTCGAGCAGCTTTGTAAAGCGGGCCACAGTACTAAGGTCTCATTTCCACGATCTACCCCCCCTCCATTCTCTCAGACCCACCCCCCCCGCTGCGAACCCCCCACACACAAAAACATGGCCAAGTGGGAAAGCTACTTAGGTAGGGAAAAACCCTCTCCTCATGGCAGGTGATCTGGAAGCAGCGGCGAAATCTTCAGTATGTATCCAGCATAAAGAAAACTATACCAAAATACTATTCTTTTGGTACCATACACCAGGTCCTGCACAAATGGAACCCCCCCGCTCCATCGGTATGCTGGCGATGTTGCTCCTCAGTGGGTACGCTGCCGCATATCTTTTTTGGGGGTTTCCCGATTATTCAACCCTTTTGGTCACAGGTCAGGGAGCTATAGCTGAGGTTTTTGGGGGTGAGGATCCCATTGGACCCTCTCACCTATTTACTGAGTGGGCCGGTCAAGGGGGCTATCTAAACAGGTTTCCAAACTTATGGGTTTCATATCCTTACAGGAGCCAGGTGCCTAATTTCAGGTAGATGGGGACAGACCGCGCCACCAAGTAGAGGGGGTCTCTGCAAGGGGTCACAGAAACACGGCGAATGGAGTTTTCTAACTGCCCTGCTCCATGACAAAATGGTTTATTTTGATAAAATTTGGTCCGCATGGGACATGCACCAGCTTGTTGGTCCATATTGTCCAGAACCCCTCCCTTCTTTCCACCCCCCCCCCCCCACTCCACCTTACCCCCTTTTGTTTCATGTCCTGGGGTCTATATGTTTTATGCTGTTTCTTTTTTTTATGAGGCTGGAAGTCTTTGATCTATGGCTTAACGAGTAACCATGTAAGCCTTTTCTAATTCGCAGCCTCAATGTTATTTCCGTTTAGGTTTGATTGCATATTTCTTAATGCCTGATTCACACATGCCTTACACGTGTACTATACTTCTCAGGTGTCAATTTGCACCGTTGTTTTACTTGTTTTGTTACAATAATTGAAAAATCAATAAAAATTGTCAATTAAAAAAAAAAGAGCTGCAAATCCTATATGCATGAGCCACACCTATCGGACTTTTATTGATTTGCCATAAATGTGTTAGATCGGAGCACCATTTTAAATGGACACTTAGGGGCCGTCTACACGGCACAGGAAAAATACCGGTCCGTTTATCCGACCGGTATTTGTCCTGTTTTTGTGCAGTGCACACGGCCGCAGGGGGACGGCTTTTCTCCGTGGTCAGCAGAGAAAAGTCCTCCCCTTTAACATAGACGTGTTCATATTCCGTCTGAAAGCCGGGTCTGTAGAATGAACATGCTCTATGTTTTTCGGCCTGCCGGGCGGAAAATCTGTGTAGTGGGGACTGCTGCACGGATTTTCCCTTAGGGTCCGTATAAAAGTTTGTCAGACCGACTGAAAAACAATGCCGTGGGGACAATGCCCAAGGAGATCACCACGCACCCCCTGAAGCATGTATTGTGCCAGCTTTAAGCAGAGCAGCTCTCTTAGGACAAAGTTGAATATTTGTCCGAGGTACAACTGCTTAGAATTTGTATTAGATGTTTAGCAAGGGGAGCGGAAAGTAAGGCTCGGAAATGGCACAGGAGGGGACATCCTTTGGTCATCTGTGCACATTTTCCAGGACGAGCCGGCATCCACATGTTATTTCCAAGTCACATCCTTGCAGGAAAGCAACACTGGCCCTTTTTATATTGCATCGACAAACTGTCTGCAGCAGGGGAAATGAGCTTCATATTCGGGGCTTCAGGTGTGTCCATAAGTCTAGTGCAGTACAATTTTTGTAGTAACAGCTGTGCCCTTTATAGTGACCACAAAGTGAACTATAGAAAGCATTAAAGATTTGCATTGTTGCTCATGGCTACTGCTGAAGGTGCAATGAATGCCTATAACCTTCACTAAACTTGTCACTACTTCCTCCACAGACATGTCTGCCCCTCACCTCCTGTCTCTTTCCCCCTCCTTGTAGATTGTAAGCCCTCGCGGGTAGGGTCCTCTCTCCCTCTGTCGTGTCAATTGTCATTAACCCTTATCACTGTACTCGTTTGACTGATGTTATGTATGTAACCCCCTCGAATGTACAGCGCCCTGGAATGAATGGCGCTTTAAAATAAATAATAATAATAATAGATTGTAGATGACTGAAAGTATATAAACCCCATCTAAACGCTGGGATTGGAGCTCGAGTGGAAGGTAATTTCCTCTAATTAAGCTTGCTCCAGCCGTCCGATGACAAGAATGGTCATGTTTTGCTGCAGTATAAAGCCCTTTGCTCTCACACACACCCTCTCTTTAATTTTTGTTTCCTAGTGTAATTATCCTGATTAGTGGCTGATGCCTGGGTGTGATCGCAGCAGAGATCGCAGTTCACAGGAATTCAAACGCTTTGTGTCACAGATCTATATGTGTATCTCATTAGAGGTGATATCAGGGGGAACAACGTGGGTTTATAGAATTGACAGAAGAATAAGAGATTGTGAAACCCACAAACTGTTCTAGAAAATAAGAAATCTCTCCTAGTGTATTCTTAACCTAGGAACCTCAGTCCGTTTAGTAAGGACGGTTTACCCTCAGGATAACCCGTGGCTTTCTGTGGACTGTACACATGAAGTGGCACAACACAGATCTGCTGCAGTAGTTTAGTGTCTTCCCTGGGATTATATGAGGAATATGTGGATGTTGGAAATAGACGGTGACCATGCACTTATTACAGTGTCCTTTTTCTGTCCGGAGTACCATAAGCCAAGAGAAATATCACATAAGAAGATTATCCTATACACTTTCAAGAAAAATCAGGGCACACTGCTCTATACTTCTCCATCAAAGCTTTTAAGGATTTGACTAATAAAGCTAAATACCAAGGGCCACATTTATCAAAATGAATAGGAAGTCTATCTTTGTTGCCATAGCAACTAATCACTGCTCCACCTTTTTATTTTTCCAGAGCAGTTTTTGAAGTGAAAGCTAACCTCAGGTTGCTATGGGCAACAAAGACCATTTTACCTTTAGGCCCAGTGCTCCCCTCTCTGTTATCAGGCAGGAGGTAGAGGGGAACAGAATGTAAAGCTGTGTTATGAAGGGAGAGTGAATCTAGCAGCTAGAGACTCAGTAATTGCCCAGACCCTTCACATAGAGCTATCACTGGGAGAAAGGGCATAGAGGAGCCCAGACGGCCTTTATTATGCAGACACAGTCAGCATAGAAAACTGAGGGACCTAGTTTCAATTTCATTTTCCACAGCTCAGAGGAGAGTAAGCACATAATGCAGGCAGCCAATCACAGCACAGGGGGCATGTCCCAACAGGGTGAATGAAATCTCAGTCAGCCAATCAGCCAAGTACGGAAAAGGGGGTGTGTCCCGACGCCAGACTGCAGTTTTAGGTGTAGAACACACAGATTAGCTTATCTGTTATACTGAATGATTTAGGTAATGCAAACCTATTGCAAAAGTGCTTATTTTTACTGTCCCCATCATTAGAGATATCATCTTTGTAGCAGGAAAACCCTTTTAATGAAGAATGGAACATTACATTTTTTTGCCCCCTACTGGGAATAGGTTTTTGTCCAGCCTTTGAGCTGTGGGCAGTGTGGCCTTTGGACCAGCATATGTTTTGGACTCCTGCTTTGTATGTTAACACTGAATTGGTGTGAAAACTGTATGGAATTTTCATGCTACTGATTTTCAAAGGGAATTTGCCATGGCTATGAAATCTGCGATGAGCGAAAGTGACATGACACTTTTTATATGTGAAATACCATCAGGTTCTGCATCAGGAAGTGTAGACTCTGATTAGCTTAACCCCTTCCCGACATTGGACGTATGCATACGCCCTAGTGGGAAGTGACTTCCCGCAAATGGACGTATGCATACGTCCTGGCGATCGCGCGGGCTTGAGGGCGAGCTGCGCACAATCGCAACATGGAACCAGCGGTAAATTACCACTGGCCGCATGCTGTATCACCCCGGCCAGAGTGAGCTACGGCCGCGGGTGATTAACGCTTCATTACCGCAACCTGTCATGGCTGCGATAATAAAGCCGCAGGAGGAGTGAGCTCCCTCTGCCCACAATGGACACAGTAATGGCGCTCCGAGCCGCTACTGGTCCCCTTACCAGACTCCCCGGATGCTTTCTAAATGCATCCGGGTAGTCTGGTGACATCACCATGCCCACAATGCATTGTGGGCATGGTGTTAGTAGTTGCCATGGCGACCTGTACACAGCAGTAACGCTGTGCACAGGTCTCCTATTCATACAGCAATCTAACGATTGCTTTTCCCCAATGGGGATTTGCTGTTACAAATCCCCACTGGGGAAAAGTAAAAAAATGTGAAAAAGTAAAACACAAAAAATAAAATTAAAGCACGTACACCCCTTTACAAAAGCCAATCGCCCCAAAAAAGATAAAAAATAAAGTACCCATATTTGTTATCGCAGCGTGCGTAACGACCCACCCTATAAATCTGTCACATTAATTAACCCGTACGGTGAACGCCGTAAAAAACAAAAACAAAAAGCAGTCACAGAATTGCAATTTTTGTACATCCTGCAGCACATAAAATGGAATAAAAAGCGATCAAAAACTCATATAAACGCCAAAGTTGTACTAATTAAGACGTCAGTTCATTACGCAAAAAAAAGTCCTTACACGTCTCTGTATACGGAAAAATAAAAGTTATGGCTCTCAGAGGACAGCGATGCATAAATATTTAACACAATAAATTTTTTTTTTTTTTTTTTAATATAAAGTGCTTCAAAATTAAAAAAAAATATATATAAATTGGGTATCGCCGTAATCGTATCGACCCAGATAGTAAAGCTAACTGGTCATGGATACTGCACGGTGAGCGCTGTTAAAAATAAAAATAAAAAACACTACTAGGATTGCAGTATTTTCTTCACCCTGCCTTCCAAAAAACGGATTTAAAACTGATCAAAAAGTCTTGTCCCCCCAAAAATGATACCAATAAAAACGTCAACTCATCCCGCAAAAAACAAGCCCCTACACAGCTCCGTACACAGAAAAATAAAAAAGTTATGGCTCTCAGACTATGGCGATGCAAAAACGTGTTTTCCTTTTTGAATAAAAGTGTTTTTATTGTGTAAAAGCAGTAAAATATAAAAAAAAATATACAAATTGGATATCGCTGTAACCGTATCGACCTGCTGAGTAATACTAGTATGTCAGTTATACTGCATGGTGACCGCTGTAAAAAATAAAAATAAAAAACACTACCAGGAATGCTGTATTTTGTTCAAAATGCCTCACAAAAACCTTAATAAAAAGTGATCAAAGCGGCATATGCCCCCCATAATGGTACTAATAAAAACGTCAACTCCTCCCACAAAAAACAAGCCCATAATCAGCTCCGTATACAGAAAACTGAGAAAGTTATGGCTATCAGAACGCAATTTTTTATAGACCTATTTCTATTGTGGAAAAGTAATAAAACATAAAAAACTATATAAAATCTTTATCATTGCAATTGTACCGATCTGCATAGTAAAGTTATCACATCATTTACACTGCACGGCGAACACTGTAGAATTGAAGCCCAAAAAACAATGGCGGAATTGCGTTTTTCCCCCCTCATTTTCATAGCCCAATGCAAAAAAAAAAACCTATGGAACACCTGTGCGCCCAAAATGCACAGTACACCCCTAGATGAGATCCTTGACGGAGGCTGAATCTAAAATGGGGTGACTTCTGGAAGGTTTCACCTGTTCTGGTACTTTGGGGGCTTTGTAAATGCGACATGGCCCCACCAAAATCTGCGTTCCAAAAGCCAAATAACACTCCCTCCCTTATATGCCCTGCCATACGCCCACACAGCAGTTTACACCCACATGTAGGGTATTGCCGAACTTGGAAGAAATTGCCTAACAAAATTTGGGTGCTTTTTTTTTTTACCAGGATGCCTTGTAAAAATTAAACATTTCAGCTAAAATTGCAGATTGTTGGAAACAATTTTTTTTTTTTTTACATTTTCACAGCCTAACACTTAAAAATTTTGTTACACACCTGTGGGGTCGATATACTCACTACACCCCTGGATATATTCCTTAAGGGGTGTAGTTTCCAATATGGGATCTTTTTAGGGATGTTTATTAAGTTTTTAGCACCTTAGCGTGTCCGCAAACCTGAAATGGCCCTTAAATAAAATCATAATGAAAATGAGACCCCAGAGTCCGGTAGGTGCTCCTTCTATTCTGGGGCTTGTGGTTGAGGCAAATAATGCACTAGGGCCACATATGGGATATCTCTGAAAACGGCAGAATCTGGTGAATCAATATTAAGTTGCATTTCCCTGATCACATTTACCGTATTCTTGTGAATAATGTATAAAAATTTAAAATCTGCAAAAAAAGTGAAATTTTGAAATTCCACTTCAACTTTGCTTTAATTCCTGTGAAACACCTAATGGTTTAATAAACTTACTAAATGCTGTTTTGAATTCTTTAAGGGGTGTAGATTCTTAGATGAAGTCCTTTATGTGGGTACCTAACATACAGGCCAATCAAAATCACGTTAGAACTGGACTAGTCCCTAAAAAAATGTATATTGCAAATTTTCTTGAATATTTGAAAATTATTACTAAATTTCTAAGCCCCCTAATTTCGTAAAAAAAGACATTTAAAAAGAAACGATGCCAAACTCCAGCAGACATATGGTAGATGCTAGTTATAAACTATTTTGAGTGGAATAACTATCTGTCTTACACGCAGAAATTTTTGAAATTTGAAATTGGTAAATTTTTCTAATTTTTCACGATACTTTAATATTTTTCACAAATAAACAAGCATTTTTTGGACCAAAATTTCTTTCTATCTTGAATCATAATGTGTCACGAGAAAACAATCTCTGAATCACATGGATAGGTTAAAGTGTCAAAAAAATTATTCTGACATAAAGTGACAGATGCCAGATTTAAAAAAATGGGGCTCTGTCAGAGAGGCCAAAACTGGCTCCGGCGGTAAGGGATTAATTGAAATGGGGCTTAAATGCGTCCAAAATACTGGGGTGAGCCGCTGCTACAAAGTGAAAGTTCACAGCCGAAATCTCCTCAGATTTCTGCTGCCGATTTTGTGGTAGGTTTTTCTAAAAAATGTATGTGTGTGTGAACATGCCCTTAAGCCGTATTCAATTATGCTGTTTTTCAAACCAAACTCGGGAGTAGATACAAAAGGAAGTAGTTTACTTTTTTTGTGAAATCTACACTTTGCCTTGACTTAAAGCAGCATATGTGATTCCATTCTGAGGGTGCCCATACACAAAATTACCATGGTGCCGTGTGCATTTTTACAGAGAATTGTTGCGTAGCTGGTATAGGTGAAGCATCTGTACAAGCTGGGCTGCTATGTATGTGATAGGTGGGATGTGGGGACGGACCTGTGTGGTTTTAGTCTAGGTTCACATCTGCATCCCAAGATACAAAAAAAACAACCTGTACTCATTGGGGTGTGTCAGTTGTGGGGTCTAGTTCCACCTCTGCGATGGAGGTTCCTAACAGAAGCATATGAGAACCAGGCCGTGGTTCTAGGCTGTACAGCACACTACCATCCTTTAGTCACAAGGTTTGGGTACCAAGTGTATCATAGCAGTCACTTGTGCTGAAATGAGCACCTGCCCCAGTTCGACATGGTCTGGACAGGTTTTTACAGGTGTCATTATGTACATGATGATTCTTGGTGCGTAAAGGTATTGCCCCAAAGCCCCTTCTGTACAAGCACAGCTTCATGTGTTCTTGACAGTTCAGTCTTCTAGGAGCGCCATCAATGTCTTCTGGGAACTAAAGGGCTATGAAGGTTCTCTGTTAACATCAAAAATATAACAAAAGTCCAAATAAATTACAAAGGCTGGACTAACCTGCAAATAAATCTAGTGGTAATAGAATCTGCAAGACAAAATACACCCCCCAAAAAGAAACCACTACACTATTATCATGTATTTAGATTAAAACATAACCTTTAATAAATATATTAAAAGGACAGAGAAAAATCTACTAACCCAAAAAAAAAATGGGGTAACTGCCCTAACAAGGGCGCCCCCACCAGGATCCTACTCCCTCTCTATGTATTCCCTGATGTCCCCTATTCTATTCCTCCAGACACCGGGAAGACCCAAAAATGGACCAAAAATTGTAGTGAGATACTATTATACACCACACCTTAAATCCCTCTGCTCGGAATAATCTAGAACCAGCAGACACATTTCGGAGTGGTTCAATGGGCGCAATATGTAGTCAATAGAGACCACCAATAAACTTACTTAGATGTTTAGGTAATATAGTAACGCTACAGATATAAGCAAATGCAATCAACATAGTAATTACCATCAAGAGAGATATTGAGGAATACCTATACCACCAGATATATGAATAACCGTAACCTGATATCGTATAATCAAAGTACAGCAGGGAATAACCACACCGCCAAAAATTTGCGGTTATAGCTGACATGTTTCCCCCTATTAATTAGCAGGGTTTAACAGGGCATATATATTCCCACTATTTACATCAAAGCATAAGAGAAGGTAATAAGTTTTTCCCAAATACAGATAGAGGCTATGCAATGTCTCTTGTGTGTCCTCATGATCCTGATGCATCCACGGTCCCCTGGATGATAGAGAGGGCTATCATCCAGGGGACCGTGTATGCATCAATATCATATATTATTCCGAGCAGAGTGATTTAAGGTGTTGTGTATAATAGTATCTCACTACAATTTTTGATTCATTTTCGGGTCTTCCCGGTGTCTGGAGGAATAGAATAGGGGACACCAGGGAATACATAGATAGGGAGTAGTTTCCTGGTGGGGGCGCCCTTGTTGGGGCGGTTACCCCATTTCTTTGGTTAAGATAGGTGTTTCTAGGGACGTATAAGGATAGAGTAGATTTTTCTCTGTCCTTTTAATATATTTATTAAAGGTTATGTTTTAATCTAAATATATGTTAATAGTGGTTTCTTTTTGGGGGGTGTATTTTCTCTGTTATCATGTATTATATGTATGTAATAAGTGATCTAGTATTTAGTGCCGTTTCCTGTCTTTATCCTTTACAGTCAGAATTTGCTATGTGATGTGACGATTGTAGCAGAAGATGTGGAAATAGCCGCGCACAAGGTGGTTCTGGCAGCATGCAGTCCATATTTCCATGCCATGTTTACAGGTATTTCCCATTGTTTTTTTTTCGTGTGTTCCATTTATGAATTCTATTAAAGCAATGTTACTCGTTATTATGCCGCACATACAGATGAGACATTGACTGCACTACTCCTGTTTCTTTCCCTTTATGACTGGCTTCCTGCAACAGGGTGTGGTGACCGTGTTTACTTTCTCTCGACTCCCAGTCAGCAGTCACAGGAATAATGTGGAAAAATCTGGACACATCTAATCTATGTGTTAGCCAGCAATTTATGTGCATTATTTCAGCATTCATACCTTATGGCACGGTTCCTCGTTTATTGGTATCATTGTGTTCAGTGACTGCTTCATGTAAATTGGTTAGTGTAATGTTCTGGATAACACCTACCCACGGTAAATTCATTTAGTATTCTTCATCTGATGTGTGAAGACTAATTTAGACAAAAAATAAACCAATTGTCCTTTGCAATCCATTATAAAATAGAAACATGTCCTTTACAAACCAGTATAACACAAAACTAAATAAAAGAAAAAAAATCCTTAGAAATCCATTATTTTAAAAAGACATGAACTCCAGCATTAATTTTTTTCATTTTTTTTTATTCATGTTTTTAAGGCTCCGGTTATGTTATATAAGCATTTTTGTTGCACTTTTGTGTTTAGTGTTTATTGTACATGTGTTTTTAATTGTATTTTTCAAGTCCTGGAGAGAAGTCTATAGGAAAAATGCTAGAAAAAAAAACATAGCAAATGTACAAACAAAACAAGTTATAAACTGAACTAGTCAAATAGACTTGAGGGCCCTGCTCCTAGTTGCTTTGAGTAATAGGGGTAAAGAAGAGCATTCTGCATTTAACAAAAAAAAATGCTACTGACCCCAAAAAGTCCACCAGAACCAAAATGCTTTGTATATGGTATTCACTGCAGACTGTCTTTAATGTAACATCTGGCGGTAGTATTTTGACTTCTAAACACACACAATAAAAGGCCATGAAACGTGTTTCGTTTTCTGCAAAATTCTGTCCGTTAAGCCAGCCTAAGGCAATGTTCACACGGCTTATTTCAGAACTATTTAAGTCGGATTGCCGATCGTAAATACGTTCTGAAATCAGGTGCAAATCAGTTTCAAATAAGGCCACTAAGTGTGGCACGTATTTGGAACTGATTTCCCGACGGATTCACCATCTCCATTCATTATAGTTGGTGAATCCGTCCAGAAATAATTGACATGCACATTGTTATTGCGGCCGCAATCCGGAACGGAAATAAGTGTCGTCTGAACGACGACACGTATTTCCCATTAAAATAAATGTAAAACGGCTAGTTACTTGTTTGTAACCGATTTCGCAACGGATTTGCGTCCGTAAATACGGCTGCAAATCCGTTGCGAAATAAGCCGTGTGGACATGGCCTAACGGTATGATAGAACCCGTGTCACAAATCTCTAAAATTCTACTATCATACTCTTTGGCTAGATTTATTCTTGTCTGATTCTGCATTAAAATCTGCTGGAAATTCGCATTCCGTTTTGTTTAATGGGAATTCTGTACTGTAGTTATGGTGAACTATGGGTGGATTTTTTTTCTTCTGCCTCTGATTTAAAATCTGCAAAGCTGGAAAGAAGTGACCCCAGGTCTGGGACCAGAGACATCGGGTAGTCCCATCGTCATGAGGCTTGACTGAAATATAGACCTGGAGTTTGCTGCTTTTTTTTTTTAACTATACATCTAAAAACCAAGTATAAGGCCATGTCCCCACTGCACAGGTTTTTGGACGGTTTTTCAGGCAGTTTGCAGTTTTTCAGACCGCCTGAAAAACCGGCCGAAAATGAGCACAATTGTGCTCTATGGAAAACCCGTGCCAGCAGTCCCCCCAACTGACGGGTTTTCCGCCTGCGGGCTGCTTTAAAAAACATTGCGCATTTTCATTCTTCCATCCGGTGTCCGGACAGACTATGACCACCGCAATGGGAGGTGTTTGTCCTGTGCCGTGTGAACGCGCTAAGCCTGTTCACACGGCTTATTCTGCCGCGGATTGGCAGCCGTTACTGCGCGCGATTTGGCTGCAGTACGGCGCCAATCCGCGGCGCAATTACGGTAATCCATGCTCTCATAGAGACAGTGGAATCCGTCGCTCTCCCCGCTTGGCGAATCGCCCAGGGGGGAAGGAATGCACATTATTACGGCCGCGGCGCGCCGTAAAAATGCATTGTCTATGGGGCCGGGAGCGCCCCTCCGCACGCGCTCCGGTTCCCGCCTTATCACGACGATTTGTGAGCTCAATCGCTCACAATCGTGGGGGCACTAAGCCGTGTGAACGCAGCCTAAAGGTGTGGATTTTGGACACACTTTTTTTTTTTTTGCTCTGTGTGGAAAAATTCAAGCATGTGAACTTACTCTTAAGATACCCACATTGTCAGCAAGAAGCTATCAATAAGCAGCGCTCCGCTCTGTGGGGAATCTGATCCATTTGTGTGCTACATAGACCTATGTAAAGGAACGATGTCACCAAAAAATACCTATTGCTTAACTCATGTTTTTTATGTCAAACACCTTTAAAGGGAACCTGTCACATAGATTATGCCCCGTTTGGTGAGTACAGAACAAACTAGTGACAGACATGCTGTTTCCCTTATTCTGTAAGATACAGCAGTTTTAGAGCATTTACCCCTCAAATCTTATTCATGAGCAGGTGTTGGCTCCACCCACCAAAAGCTAGCTCCGACCACTGGCAGTTATTCACATGTTTCTACATATTCGAAGTAATGGGTTTGTCAGTTGGGGTGGGTGGGGCTAGCCTCAGGTGGGCGGGGTTTGAAAAAAAAACTGACACTCTGAATGACTCTTCGAATGACTCTTCTGGCTGAAAACTGCAGATTTGACCATTAAATGCACGAAAACTATAGCACCTTACAGAATAAGGGACACAGTGCTGGAAACAGCAGGTCTGACACTAGCTTGTGCTGTCCTCAGCAAGGGGGGCATAATCTATATGATAGGTTCTCTTTAACTTTTGTTTTTTTCACATCACGATCATGGTCACTATTTTTTAAAAAATTCTGAAATCCAGCAGTTTTCCATTTGGCCAGCAGGCCTAATTATAGTCTGACACTTCCTGTTTTGTAGAGTAAACTTTTCAGCAGTTTCCTCGTTATCCGCACAGGCAGGATTACACTGAAAGGTGACCTCAATGTGTATAGATAACACAGGATTTACAGTTCACAATAGCCAGTCACCTCTCCTCCTCCCTGCCAAATGATTTCTTCCCAGGTCACAGGCCGTGCCTAGAAAACCCTACTATAGAAGTGAATGGGGCAGCTCCTCTTCAGACTCCTATGTCCATGAGGCTGCTGTAAAGCATCTTGGTTAAAAGCAGCTTAGGCAAGATGGCTGCCCCATAATAATCTACAGAAAGCAAGATGTCTGCCCCATAATAATCTACAGAAAGCAGAAATAAATCTACAGTTGGAAAATTAAAACTGCAAAGTAGAAAAGAATATATCAGTATCTCATTTTAGTATTAAAAGATCTATATATTGGTGATTCCCTTTTTAAATGTCTGGCGAGCTGCTGCTTTGATAACAGCAGATCACTGGGGCATATTGAAGGTAGATCTGTGGAGATCTCTGGTAAGGCTTCAGGTTAATATTGTATGTTATTTTAATAAAAATCTTTTAATATATGTAACACATGCATAGAAGCGTGATCTTTGTTCAGACTAAGTCTAAGGGGGTACACTGAACTTTTTCTGTGTTTCAGATAAAATAATTTAAAAGCGGACCCAGGGCCATTTCTGACATGTTTGTTGTAGTAAATACCAGTGTTCCACAGGAAATAAGGGCTTGTCCCCATGGCACAGGTTATTTGTCGGTTTTTCAGACGGTTTGCAGTTTTATAAACCGTCTGAAAACCGACAAGCAACGCTTCCCCATAGACTTCAGTGGAAAATCCGTGCAACAGCCCCCGCCGGCGGTCCGAAAAACTTAGAACATGTTCATTCTTCCGCCTGGCTTTCGGGTGGAACATCAACATGTGGATCCGTAGGGAGAGGGCTTGAATCCACAAACCATGGACAAAAGCTTTCCCTCTGCATGCCAAAAAAAGACTAAATACCGATCGGGAGATCCGACCGGTATTTGGTCTTTGCCATGTGCAGTCTAAGGGTAAGTTCACACGGCTTAATTGTGGGGCGTACTGTACGCCCCGCAATTACGACAGGTGTTCGTGGAGTCGCACTGATCGGCGCATACCCCCGCGTCCCGGAGATAAATATACATACATTACTCGCGGCACAAAAGCGCCGCAAATAAGTTACATGTCACTTATCTCCCCGGACGTACAATATGATCGTATTGTGCGAGCGGGGAGAGGAGGCGTAATCCATAGTTCTCTATGAGAGCTGTGGATTACCGTAATGATTGGGGCGCATTTCGATCGCATTACAGTGGGCGGAGCTAGCTGACAGTTATTCACATTTCTACCTATTCAAAGTAATAGGTTTATCAGTTGAGGTGGGCGGGACTAGCCTCAGGTGGGCGGGGTATTAAATGACTTGGACTCTCTTCTGGCTGAAACCTGCAGATTTGAGCACTAAATACTTGAAAACTACAGCCTCTTCCAGAATAATGAACACAATGCTGGAAACAGCAGGTCTGTCACTAGCTTGTTCTGTCCTCAGCAAGGGGGGCATAAACAAGTTCCCTTTAAGTCATTTTGTTACCCTTTTAGTGCACTTCTGGCCACAGTGTCCCATTACTATCAAAGCAGAAGTGGGACTATGACAAGCTTATCTTTCAGAATAATGGTCACTATATCTAGGCTCAATTCACATCTGTATCAGATATTTCTTACGGAGCCTTCCTTGTAAGTGCTGTCAAATTGTGGAAAAAATAGCGCAGCATGCAGCACTATTTTTTTCTGTTTAAATGGCAGATACCATTCTAGAAACCCAATGGACCCCGTCGCTTACAATAAAGTCCATCATGTCAAGAAACATACAGCACTGCCGTTCTTTTTGTTTTTCTATTCCTATGATGGGACAGAAAAAGGAAATAATGGTGTGAACCAGGCCTTACATTTATCCCAGCATTTCACTCCTTTTCTTTGTCCGTTTATGCACATGGAGTCTGTGTATTCATGGTATTCTCTGTGGCTCGCCATGGTACCGTGTTTCCCCAAAAATAAGACCTCTTCCAAAAATAAGAGCCAGTGCAATTTTTTAAGCTTAGAAATGTAAGGTCTCCCCTGAAAATAAGACCTAGTGACAGTCATTGCTACAGCCCCCACCCCTTCCCACCCCCCACGCCATACATTAGCAGATCATTTAGAGGTGCTCATTTACGGAAAGTGCTGTTGCTAGACATGAGAGATTGGGGCCAATGATTCTAAAAGAAATGGAGTCACAAGAAATTCATCATGAAACTAAGGGTTCAGAGATTTATAATGTTTCAGAAGATGACATCTTTGCTTTTTGTTCAGAAATACCGGGATCAGTAAATGTAGATTGTTGTACATGGACATAGTCACAAGAAATTCTTGATGGAACTCAGTTTGGTTCTGCTGATATTTGTGATGACAAGGCTACACTATATTAATAAATTAAATGATTTTTTTTGTACAACACTAAATGTGAATTCTTGCTCATGGGGGAAAAAAATAAGGCATCCCCTGAAAATAAGACCCAGCGTGTGTTTAGGAGCAAAAATTAATAAAGACACTATCTAATTTTGGGGAAACTGGGTATTCCCTGTGACTCGCCATGGTATTCTACCTGTGACACTTGTCACTTCTCTACAGTGAGGTGGCTGGTTCCACCTTTTGTGTCATGCTATGACCCACACACAAAGCATGCCCAGGACTAGAGCGTGGCCTGGTGATGATGCCCTAACACGTGAGGTTATGAGGAGCTTTGTGTGCAATGACTTTAAAGGCTTTTAATGGCCGTGTAATTAAATCTCCCAGCATGAAGTTTCTTCCAACACGGCAGTGACCTGGTTGTTTCTCTGCATCGCTGCTTCTATTGACTTTATTTTCTCCATTGGTACAAAGATACTTCCTGTGCTTCTGGATCTAAGAATAATGAATATTCATTTCCCTTTCTCCCAAATTGGAGAAATGTACGACTATCTTGTGCTGACTCTCAAATCAAAGAGTGGTAATCTTCAAAAGGAAGATGGCAATTAAGAAAATTCAGTATTTTTTATTTTTACTAGTGCAATTCTTTTATCTGGGACATGACATTAATTTTAATTCCCAATAACTAACATGCAATCTAGTTGTGTACAATATAGATAAAGCAGAGCAAGAGATTCCTTTTTAGAAAAAGGGAAAGGTTCGCTTTAGATCATCAGAAGCACCAACACCCTACTCATAAGGGCTATTCACACGGCTTATTGCAGGGACGGATTGCAGCCGTATTGCGCTCTGTACTGCGCTGCAATACGGCTGGAATCAGTCCCAGCCATTACAGTAATCCACAGTTCTCATAGAGAGCTATGGATTCCGTCTCTCTTCCCTGCTTGGCGAATGCGCCGAGGGGGGAGAAAGTGACATGTTCATCATCCCGGCGGGATACGCGCTGTGGCTAATGAAGGTCTATGAGGCCGGCGGGCAGCGCCCCCCGCCCCTTACTCAAGCCGTAATTGCGGGCGAAATCCATCCCGCAATTACGGCTTGCATAAGCCGTGTGAACCGGCCCATATTCAGTCCAGTGAACAGCCGGATCATTGCCAGAGTGATTATGAACAGGGATGATGAGAAGCCTGTATTGAAATATGAATGGGGAAAAACGTCATTTGTAAGACTATTATGAGATTGGAGCCGCAAACAAATGTATTTCATTGATATTTTATGCAAAGTAGCAAGTATTTGTGAAGTGTAAGGAAAATGCTATGCGTTTTTTCCAAATTTCTGCAGATTAAACTAAAAAGTGTGGCATGCATATGTATTCAGCCCCCTTGCGTCCATACTTTGTAGGACCACCTTTAACTGCAATGACAGCTGCAAGTCTACTGGGGGATGTCTCGACCAGATTTGCATCTAGAAGCTGGAATTTTTGCCCATTAGTCTTTGCAGAATAGCTGTAGCTTAGTCAGATTTCTTGGCGGAAATTTGTGAACAGCAATTTTTAAGCCGTGTCACAGATTCTCAATGGGATTTAGGTCTGGCTTGATTTTTAAACATAAATTTGTTTTGGGTTTAACCTTTCCCATTGTAGCTTTGGCTTTATGTTTTAGGTCTTTGTGTATTGGGAGGTAAAAATAGCCCCAGGGGCGAAATTATAATTAAAAATGGTACTTTTTTTTTTTTTTTGGCCGGAAATCAGTTCTAATAAATAGAGAAGAGTGAGAATGACGTATAGTTTTTTGGCGCTTCATAGAGCTTAATGCCCAAACTTTGTAGGGGCATAGATGTAAATGCCCCAAAACTTGGCCACAAAGCTCTATGATTGCCCCAAAAATCTGTCTTATTTACACTCAGAAACTAAAACCCGGCATTAAAACATTAGAGGGGACATTTTGAATTCAAAAGGTCTTTTTTTTTACTTACGCCAACACCACAGTTCTAAATAGATTAGAAAAAGGTAGAATACGAAGATTTTTGGCGCTTTGCTAGAGCTTAGTGCGCCAATTTGGCGCATTACACTCTAGCCATATAAAGTTTGGCGCTTTAAAAGCCCTATGTAATGCCCAAAAATCTTGTATTCAAAATTTCTATATCTATTTAGAAGGGAGTGGGTCCGCCCCAAGAAAGGCTGTTGGCTCTGTTGCTCCTTTGGAGGGCTATGGGCCTTTGGGCGGTTCTTATCTTTTTTGTTGGGCGTCAGTTTAGGGGCGCCCTTGTTTTGGTATGTTAGCTTTTGTGCCAGTTAGATTAAACAGTGCACATGGGGGTTTGGGGTTTTGGCTTTTTTTCGGCAAATTCCCTAAATAAGGGGAAACCTTTATTTGGCGTTGGGGCCTTTTTTATAGGGGGGAAAAATTTTTCCCAAATAAAAAACGTTTCTTTCTGGGGGTAAGTTTGTCTATCTTTTCCTATTGGGGGATTTTTAAAAAGGAAATTGGGTCAACTGGATTTTATTCGGGAGGGTTTTTCGGAGCAGGGGACTTAATTTTCTTTGCATCCCCATTTTTCCCTTTTTTTTAAAATTTTTGCAAATTTTGGATAGGCATGTATCATTTTCTTTACACTTTACAAATACTAGCTATTTTCTGTCGCTCTTTCGCATAAAATAGCAAAATACATTTGTTTGTGGCTGTAATGAGGAACCGTTCAAGGGGTATGAATTCTTTTGCAGCCTGCTGTAAGTACATTTGTGAGCATAACGGTCTGAGTAGTTGCTGGTCTATGAATAACTTGCCATCAAGAGTTAATAGGTTATTGTGCATATGTGGCGGACAAGATATGAATCTGTGTGTTTTCTTCTAGCAGGAGAATGTTCTCTAGCTCTCTGACTTAGTCATCTGGTTAGTGTCTTCTTGGATGTCTTTGGCATCAGAAATGTTAACAGTAAAATGTTGACTATGCTCACACGCTGACTTTGCTGCCTAAATCAATTTGAATGGCTTACCATTGGTGAATTTACCATTGACCGGCTTCATTTTTTTTTTTTATTACGATCTACTTTTTTATTTATTTATTTATTTGTTTTTTTTAAGGTGTTATTCCAACAGAACAAAAATATCTTGGGTTGATTTTGTAATAGTATAACTCGCTAATAGGCTACTTCTTGGGAATGGTTTCTTTTCTTCTATTCTCTTCTGTACTGTCACCACAAAAGTCATGTGGTTTCTGCTTAATGTTATACTGACACTGCGCCACACGACAAAGCCGTCTTTCCCACATGAGTCCGTGCTACATAAAATGATGTGGCTGGTAAACCCTCCCTACCTACTGTGCTCGTACTAAAGCAGAGGCTAAGGAATCACGGGGCCAATGGACAAGAGGAAGGTGCTAGGGGTATACATGGGGTTTAATGAGGACCCTAGATGATGGTGTGTGTGGTGACTCTTATATATCTTATATAATATCTTCTATATATTCCATCTTTTATATACAATTAGCATCTCTCTACACATATTACTAGCTATCCTCTATACCCACATATTTCTATTTTCTCTCATAAAGATCTATATACATACAGTGTACAATATCTAGTGTGGGTAATTATGATTATTAAAATAATAATCTTTATTTTTTAGCGCCAAAATATTCCGCAACACTTTAAAATTCAAGGGGAAAACATACAGCATTACACTTAAAAAAACTTACAAATGAACAAAGTGTGAGGGCCCGCTCGTGAGAGCTTACAAACTATTAGGTGTATGGGGGAAACATGGTAAAAAGTGCCAAGTTTAAATGTTCCCGGCCATGTTTATAAATAGGGGGTGGTTTACAAAAATGGATGAACCTGACCCAGACTGTCATCTTAAACAATAATGCCTGTGAGTGCCCAACTGCGGAGTGACAGATGGTGTGATGGATTAGGTTTTATATATTAAAATCATACTGTGACATATAATCTAGTGTGTGTGGTATTTATTTTAAAATATATAAAATTCATAGTGTGTACTATTTTCTTTTATGTTTAAAAGATTTTACTACATGGTACATATAATTAGTGTGGGTATATGTTATAAATAAAGGTTTTAAAATTTAAACAGTGTGGGTAAGTTGTATATAAACTATCAGTGTTTCTATAATCAGTGGGGTGGTGTATATATGTGTGTGTATATTTTTATTTTTTTAATATATTTAAAAAAATTATTAATAATTTTATTCCAAAAATACAAGGGAAGTACCGCTATTTTGTGGGAATTTTTCTTTAGGGGAAAGCGACAGGTCCTCTTTAGTTCTTTTATTTAGCTGAATTTGCAATATCATAGCAACATGACATTCTATTGTATCCCATTTGCCCAGATTGCAAGGTGGCTGCACAGTCCAGCTTTTCTGAAATCGCATTTTTACCCTGGGCGAAAGTCTTATGTTTAGCGATAATGGTGAAAATTTACAAATTTTCACCCCAAATAAAAATGAGATGGGACATATACATATGAAATTCTCAAAAATGCGACCCTAGCAATAGCCCCACAACTGCAGGTGCTATTAAAAAAGATGGGGCTGAAAAGTAGGTTGCCATGGGAATATATGGCGTTGCCGATTTGGGGATGCAACAGAGGAAAATATAGTGAGCTCTGGCACTTTAAAAAGGGTGTTGGGTAGCACCGGGCACTGGCTCTAGAGATGGTTTTGGAGGTCTTTGAAGGTTAATACGAGGTGGGGCAAGGTGCGGGTTCAGCTATAAAGAATTTGCTGCATAGCATGCTGCTTTGCTTGAGACTCCTACAAGATAATAGGCCGTCCTTATCTTATACTACAGTGATCTGTCCATTACAGGCAGTCCCCGAGTTATAGACATCCGACTTGTATGCGACTCATACTTGAACGGAGGCTATTGTTGGGCATGACTGAGCATAAGTGGTGCCTGATTGCCTTTGGCCCCAGGCACCCTTGCTCTCCCATACTGCTTTAATGGTGTTGTGCTGTATGCTATACGCTGCAGCTGCTTGCACATGTGCCACCAGATGTGACAGTAAGAAGGCCAACACAGGCTACAATGTTTCACGTATATGTAGAATTAGAAGATTGCCAATAGCGATATCTTACTTGACTGTTGCACCATAGAAAATTATGTTTGCTGTAAATAAATGATAAACATGAAATCAAGACCAAGTGTGCCATGGACTGGAGCATAATCAAGGTGTCTGGTACCAATATTATTTCCTTGAGGGACAGAGAGTGTGGGGAAATCATCTGAACAGGGGCACAGACAGCAAAACAAAGGTTACAGGGCTGTTCACCTCAACTATCCATGAAAAATATGTGGCAGGAGTTACTTAAAAAATGTACCTGTTCCAACTTCCATACAAATTCAACTTGAGAGGGATGCCCCCTGTCACCTTTAATTTATGATTTATGTGTAGAACCTTTAGCACAATATAAAAGCTACCCCCAATTTTCCGGGATTCAAACTCTCAAAACTGAAAAAAGTCAGCTTGGATGGGACGTATCTTAAATTTTATGACCAATCCCCCGATTTATCCCCCAATCTGGGCCTTCTTGATCAATATTCAAGAAAATTTTTACTACAAACTAAATGCAATAAACGACTTTATTAGCGTAAATTGTACGGAGGAAGTTTCAGGCCCAAATTAAAAAAAATTTTAATTTCTGTGGTGGAAAACTATTCACTTATCTGGGAATTTAAATCTCCCTAACCTCAACAAACTATAGTATTAACTTGAAAGATTTACCTCTTTTATCTCTATAGGATAGCCAATTACCAAAAAACATTGTTTGGGAGCTAAAATAAATCTCACAAAGATGTTGATTTTGCCTGGTTCCTATATTCGCTCCTCCTTCCCCTTCCTCTTTCCTGAAAATTCTTATAAATGCCCAAAATAAAAAAACTATTAATTTATATGGGGTGAAAAGGGGCCTTTTTAAAAGGAAAATCCCTTTTTTGGGAATAAAAATTTTTGGGGGATTTTCTGTCCACACTTTTGCATTAAAAAATTTGCGCAATCCTGAACCCATTTTCCTTTTCGGGAGCACTTCACAGAACCCCCCTTGGGCTTTATGGAAGGCAGTCTTTTGCCCATTCGGGGTTAAAGTTTTACAAATGGGTGCTCTGTGGGGATAGACTGCTAACGGGCATCCCACATTGCGACCATACATTGCTTGGTTTAAAGTACTTTTTTGTCCCAAGCATGAAGTTTGGGTGGTCGACCCCCCCTTTACAAGTTTTATATTCGGGGGCCTCACATTTCCACTGTCAAAGGGGTTGACAAAGGGGTTAGGAACATGGTCAATTTTTCAAAATTTAAAATTTTTAAATCCTTCGAAGATCTTAGATTGGTAGCCCTTTTCAAGAGTGTTTTTAAGTTTTTTTGGGTTGAAGTACTGTACAATAATCAGGGGCCACCTCGCCCGTTACAAAAAACCCCCCTTTTCAAAATTTCCTAAACTTTTAAAAAAAAGGATTTGGAAAGGTTTATCGGCTCCCTTTGCACGATCTTTTGGGAAAATTGGAAAATTAACCGTTTTGTCCCCAATTGGGGGGGAGAACTGGACGCTCCTTTCCTTTTTGTACGGGACTGGGCGTCCAGCCCCCCTTTCTTTTCCCTTCGTTGTGTAATCAAAGGGAAACTGTCGGGAAAGAACACTAAGAGGGTATTTTCCCTATAGAGTTGCTCAATGTCTGCCGGCCACACGAAGTTCTGTTGGAGAAAGTGTGGGAGATTGGCCCGGCACATTTGGGGACTGCCCGATTACTAGGGACTTCGGGGGGGAGTGGAAAACCCCTTTCGAGGTTCTAAAATGCCCCATAACCCTAATGCCCGAATTGGCGATCTTGGAATTTCACCGAGATTTTCCCCTTCTTCCCGACCGTTATGTTCCATATCTTGTGGAGTAGATCAGTAATGCACAAATTTTGAAACTTCCCACCTTTTCCCCATTCAGGATAATAAAACGTCCCAATTTTCATTTAAAGCAGAGACTGTTTGCAATCCCACCCCATCTAGTGACTAAAATTTGTGAGAATTGGTCCTTCTGGATTAGGTCTAAGTTTTACAAGGCTCTTAATAAAAGGATCTAAGCCTTTAGTTATAAAATTTGCCCCCCACCTTGGGATTTATAATATTGTTATTGATTATCTCCCCAATCCCTGTGTTATATATCTACTAGATTCCCTTTTTGGGCTGTATTTCTTTGTTGGTTGTCATGTTTGACAAATTTCGCTAGTATTGTTTGCAAAAATTTCAATAAAAATCTATGTCTCAAAAAACAAATTCAACTTGAGAACAAACCTCCAGAACCCATCCTGGTCGTAACCTGGGGACGGCCTTTTTGGGTTTCCCCTCTTTGTTTTCCCTGCCTTTTAACACCGTTTATTTTTAAACCCAACGCTACCAGTGCCTGCAAGAGCTCCGATCCAGAGAAGTTCCCGTCTTTGTTTTCACAGTCTGGCTTACATTGGAATCCAGCAGTTGGCAGCGGACTGTGTCCTTCAGCTGTTTCCAGGACCCCACCCCAGTGGAATATTACACAATTGCATGAGCTCCTAATTACTTTGTATGCTCAGCTATGGCTCTACCAAAGTAATCTCATGAAAAAATACACGAGTGCACTAAAAAAAACTGAGAGAATCCCGCATCTAAATATTAACCTGTGCTACGAAAAAGTTTTCTGACAGAAGTATCGATTATATTATATATTCCTATTCTAAGAAGGCTGACGCAACTGGTTCAGGAGATATAGGGAGTACTAAGAGAAGTTCACACTAGCTGATGTTTTCTCAGGTTTGATTGTCAAGTTATAAAAAATATTTGCATGCGTTAAATGCTCATTTTTGCACCAGGTTTTCCCATTGTGAATTGTAAAGAGCATGCTGTGGATTTTCTAATCCTTAACATTTTTCTATTTTTATTTTTTCTACTGGTTAGGATTCTGAAGAGTTTATTACATGCAGAATCCACTGCAATTCTACTGCAATAGAATATAACCTAGGGTAGCTAGAAATCAGGACAAGTCTGCTAAGTGCTCACAAACTTCAAAAAAACTTACCATCCATACCTACCACTACTTCAGATCTTAACCATGGAGGTAATCCCAAATAAATAAATAAATAAAAAAAAAAAAATAAATGAAAAAATATTTTATTTTGTATAAAGAAAGTGGGACAAACCCAAAAAAATGAATGGGGGCGAGTGAAATTTGGGCCATGTTTTAAAAAGGGGAAAAAATCGTAGCGCTACAAATAATCTAATTTAAAATGAAAAAAGGGCCCCGCTACAAAATTATATATATAAATATATAATATATAAAATATATATATATATTTAAAATATATAAATACTATAAACAACACACACGTTATGCTCAAAAGTTAAAAAAACACGGCGAATTTTTGCTTTCTTGGCCTTTTTTTTTTTTTTCAGAGAATGTGAATGATAACGCAAACTTTTTTGCCACTCATGGTTAGTGATTGGGTGAAGCCATTTATTGTCAAACTACTGTTTTCTCTTTTTAAATCCTAATGACAACCAAAAACATCCAGATGACCCTGATCAAAAGTTCACATACCCCAGTTCTTAATACTGTGTATTGCCCCCCTAACATCAATGACAGCTTGAAGTCTTCTGTGGTAGTTGTGGATGAGGCCCTTTATTTTCTCAGATGGCAAAGCTGCCCATTCTTCTTGGCAGTTGCTGTAAATTCCTGGGCTGTCTTGCATGATCTGCATGCTTGAGATCTCCCCAGAGTGGTTCAATGATATTGAGGTCAGGAGTCTGAGATGGTCACTCCTGAACCTTCACTATGTTCTGCTGTAGCCGATGACAGGTCGACTTGGCCTTGCGTTTTGGATGGTTGTCATTTTGGAACGTCCAAGTACGTCCCATGCGCAGATTCCAGGCTGAGTGTAAATTTCCCTCCAGTATTTACTGATAACGTGCTGCATTCATCTTTCCTTCAACTTTGACCAAGTTTCCTCTGCCTTTGTAGCTCACACATCCCCAAAACATCAGCGATCCACATCCGTGCTTTACCGTAGGAATGGTGCTCCTTTTATCATAGGCCTTGTTGACACCTCTACAAATGTAATGTTTATGGTTGTGGCCAAAATGTTCGATTTTGGTCTAATCACTCCAAATCACCTTGTTCCAGAAGTTTTGAGGCTTGTCTCTGTGCTGTTTGGCGTATTGTAGGTGAGATGCCGTAATAGCTTTCTTCTGGTGACTCGACCATGCGGCCCGTTTTTCTTCAAGTGCCTCCTTATTGTCTTGAAACAGCCACACTGCTAGTTTTCAGAGAGTCCTGTATTTCAGCTGATATTATTTGTGGGTTTTTGTTTGTATCCCGAACAATTTTCCTGGCAGTTGTGGCCAAAATTTTTATTGGTCTACCTGACTGGTTTGGTTTTTACAGAGCCCCTGATTTTCCATTTGTTAATCACAGTTTAAACACTGCTGAATGACATTATCAGTTCCTTGGATATCTTTCTGTATTCCTTTCCTGTTCTATACAGTTTAACTACCTTTTCCCGTAGATCTGTTGACAATTCTTTTGCTTTCGCCATGACTCACAATCCAGAAACGTCAGTGGCTGGATCCCAGAAACTCACTCAGCTTTTATGCACATACACTGTTTACAAGCAAAGAGGTCAAAGGTCAGGATGTTACCTTTAGTAGCCATTCAAACCCATTTGTGTCAGCTACTTTGCACGTTATCAGGCCAAAATCACCAGGGTATGTGAACTTTCGAGATGTTTTTGGTTGTCATTATGATTTAAAAAGAGTAAACACAGTAGTTTGACAATAAATGGCTTCACCCAACCACTAACCATGAGTGGGAAAAAAAGTTTTTGTGGTGTTCATATTTTCTGAAAAAAAGACCAGGAAAGCAAAAATTCTGCTGGGGTATGTAAACTTTTGAGCATAACTGCATACATACACACAATGCTGCTTATTGTTATTGGCACCCGTGAAGTTAAAGTACATAATGTGGAATGTCTCCTGTGGAATAATGTCTCCATAATGTGGAAAAAATGGATCAAGTGAAACAGCCTTTTTGTATAGAGCAAATTTAAAACAAAAAAAACAATGGGAGGGAAAATAGAAAAACCTTAAGTTTGATGTTACCCTCTTATTGACACCTTTTACATTTAATTGGTATGTAAACACATTTTGAGAAGTGGGAATCGCCGTGATAAATTGTTGGTGCCCATGTGACATGAATTAGCCAATGAATGATGATTTGTGTTTAAAAAAGCCACGTTAGGCCCTGTTCCTTTGGCACAATGGTGAAGACAAAGATGCTGTCTCAAGGCATGAGAACTGCTATTAGCAAATGCAAGACTTCCAGAGGGTATAAAGCCATCTCTACAGACCTTGGTATCCCAGGTTCAACAGTGCGCAATGTTCTTAAGAAGTTTGCCAAGCATGGAACAGTCAAGAACCTCTTTGGACTTGAGGGAGGGGGGAGGAGGGGGGGAGGTGGAGGAAAATTGACAAGATGTCTTCGAAGGTTGGTGCAAATGGTGGGGAAAAAAACACCATTTTTAACATCCAAAGACCTGAAGACCAACCTGGAATAGTCTGGGGTCATGTTTTCAACAGGTACCATACGTCGCATATAAGCAGAGCTTTGTAGGCAAAGGCCAAGGAAGAAACCATTGCTTAAGAAAATATATAAAAAGAAACGACTGATCTTTTGCCAGAGTACCTCGATAAACCACTATCCTTCTGGGCAAATGTTCTGTGGACAGATGAAACAAAAATCTAATTTTTGGCAATGCAAAGCAACAGTTTATAGATGACACTATGAAGCTTATAAGGAAAAGAACACCCTACCACCAGTTAAGCATGGTGGAGGATCCATAATGCTGTGGTGTTGCTTTGCTGGGTCTGGTACTGGAGGCCTTGACTGCATCACAGGAATCATGAAATTGGAGAATTATCAAGAGATTTTAGAGCGAAATGTCACCCAGTGTATGAAAACCTTTGAGTTGAAGATCATGGGTCCTCCAGCAAGACAAGCACCCAAAGCACACATCCAAAAGTACCCAGGGATGGTTGAAAAAGAAAAACGGGACTGTTTTAAACTGGCCAGCAATGAGTCCTGACCTCAGTCCCATAGAAAATATTTGAGGTGAGCTGAAATCTGCCATTGTGGGAAAAAAAACCTGCAAACATTCAAGAGCTTGAACAAATTGCAAGAGATTGGGAGAAATATCAGATGAGAAGTGCAAGAAGCTTATAGATGACTACAAGAAACGTTTGGAGGCGGTCATCAATGCCAAAGGGTGTGCAGCAAGTATTGATTAGGGGCGCCTTTACTGCTGCACACGTTGTTTATTCTGTTTCTTCTTTTGATTTACAACATGCAAGTTGAAAAACAATATTTTATGGTTGTATTGCTTTAGACCCAGGGCTGTGGAGTCTGAGTTGGTGCCTATTTTGCAGGAGTCGTCATAAAGTAGACAGACTCCCAAAATATATAAGTTGGTCCAGTTAGTTCGATACAGTGCAAAGAGCAAGAGGAATTGGTTCCGGTTACTGCTCCCATTTCTTCAGCCTTATTACATGAGGAGTGTAATTGATGACATGGAGCGCTGCCCCAGGGGGAAAGATTCTGCTCCCATGGCAAACGGATATCAGCAAAATTTTTCACCTGCTTTCACAGAAGTAGAAGAGTTCAACCATTCATCAAAACTGACTGTGGCTGAGGCAATTCCTTTATATCCTGACATTGTTAGAGATGTTGCCCCTGTGGTTACTGCTTTGCCCCCAACCCAAGTTAGTATAGAGAGGCCGTTCTCTAGCCTGGAAATGATGAGATCAGATGTGAGGTCATGTATGCAGGATCTGATGGTAGCAATACTATTTCTCTGAACAAATTCAGAGACTCCACAAATGTTCCTGCAGTGTTTTGCATATTTACAATTTTTTGTGTTCTAAAGTCATAACCAATAAATATATTTTACACTGACGAGCAAAAGGATAACAATGTTTTGAACTTGTGACTTTCAGGTCCATATCTCACCATCCACTACAGCTTTATATATGAGGCTACTGAAATTTTATATACAGTCATCTTACATCCTATACATAAATATGACCTGCAAGTATTTAGCCTGTGCTTAGTTCTGCAGGTTCTTTCCTGTAACTACCTTGTTACTGTTTTGCTCCTAAAAATCAAAATGTTAATTTTTATTATTTTGTTAGTATTTGGGAAATCCACCTTTTGGTTTTCAATACTGCCTGAATCCTTCTGGGCTCTGAATCAGATTCAAGCATATCTTGATCACAATCTGATCCCAGGTCTGTTCTACACAGTCCCAATATTGGTGCAGACTGGACTTGGATACAAATACAGCTTTTTCTTCAACTCTACCCACAAGTGTTCAAAAGATCAAAACATTGTTACCCTTTTGCTTGTCGGTGTCTGTTCTACCTAAATAGCTTGATTATTGTATCATAAGGTGATAAACAGCCGGATGTTACCACTTTACTACAGGAAAGTTATCACTTAAACATGCGTCGTGTATGAGGGAGTCAGGAGTCGGAGGTTTGGAAAATTGAGGAGTCCGAGTCGGGGCTTCAGCTTGCTGAATCCACCGCCCTGTTTAGACCGCCAATTACAAAATCATGAGGATACAATTTTGGTACATTTCTATTTCATTTCTGAAGATATTGTACAGTCTATGAAAAAAATGAAGGCCAATAATGGCGAGCAGCACCGTATCTGTATTATATACATTAATTTGCCACAATGTGTCGGGGTGATCTCTGCATTGAATTTTAGCCTCTGCGCACAAGCCACCGTCTTTAAAATGTTTCAGGTGTTGAAATACAAACTTGCATTATTTTCATAAGAGTTGCTCAGCAAGGACATGTGATCAGCTTGAGGATCACCTGGGGAAATTTCCAGTCAGGACTTTCCTCAGTCACCTAAGTCCACTAGTTTCAGTCAATCTTTGCAGCTGATTTCTCTTCCTGCTGATGGTGGTGAGGCAAGTGTGAGGACTATTATCACTATAATTTACGTGGAGAACCCCTCTAAACTGACTCTATATGTGCAGTAGAACAGAATAACATACTGAACATGACAAAGGAAAAACATCTTTTGTGGAAACAGTAGGCCTTGTGTATAAAATACAAGAGCTGACGGACAGTGAAGCAATAGCTCAGTTAATAACGGATTCAGGTTTTGTCGGTGCTCATATTTTTGAGAACCAGTCTTTCTGTAAAATGCTAAAATTCAGCTGCATCGATAATAATCTCCATTTTAAACACAATCGGGGCAACTTCTGACATGCAAGACTAAGGCTTCCATTTAGCACTTTTGTTGCAAGTTCTGTTGGAAATTACAGAATTTTTTTCCCAGTAAAACGATGAACATCACTGGGGAAACCTGATGGGCGCCCTTGTAGTCATTGGGTTCCATTGGACGCTGTTGATGTCGGTTGAAAACCTGGTCTGGTTCCATTTCTGTATCGGAAGATCCGATCGGCATCAGCGACGCAGATGTAAACCTAGCCTTCATTGTGTTGTACAGAGAGGCCCAATGCGTCTGTGCTACGTGAAAACAAAATCCAGCTATATTCACATCTGCATCATAGATTCTGTTTATAACAGACTGTGCCAAACGGACTCCTCTAGTCCCCAACCGACCCATTTAATCCACATGGGTTCCTCCAGGTTGTCAGTCATTTACCAAGACAAGTATTGCTGCATGCAGTGCTAGTTTTCTCATCAAATGGCAGAATCTATGATAGAGGCATCAAATGACTTGGGGGCTGAAGTTACGGACTTTGCTTTGTTTGCCAACGTGCAGCAAATCCAGCGACTCGGATTAACCTAGGATCTTTGGGTTGTCACCTGGGACATACACTCTCTTGTGTTTTGTGAGTTGCTGTTTTAGTTTCTTATTGGTTCTGAATCGCCAATATGCAGCGGTGTATAGGTATTTTCACCATTAAAGGGTTTGTCTCACTACAGACATTTGATAGCATATCACTAGGATATGCTATCAATGGCTGATAGGTCTGGGTCCCACCTCTGCCTCCTAAATGAACGTTCTGAAGGGAGAGGTGGTTCGGACTCTCCCATAGACATAGACTAAACTCGGAACTCCTATTCATGTCGATGGGAGAGTCCTGATCACTTTTTTGTTCAGTACTTAGAGGTTTTGGGGCTCGATTAGGAGACAGGTGGACCTATCGGACATTGATGGCATATCCTAGCAATATGCCATCAATGTCTATAGTGAGACAACCCCTTTAATATTAACATAATAATGGTTAAGTAGTCATCTGAAAAGAAATTACTATACTATAAATAATTACTATATTTTGGTTTTCTTTTTTTATTTTTATAGGTGAAATGAGTGAAAGTCGAGCTAAGAGAGTCCGAATTAAAGAGGTAGATGGCTGGACGCTAAAATTGCTTGTAGATTACGTTTACACGGCGGAAATAAAAGTGACTGAGGAGAACGTGCAGGTGAGGTTCTTGATGGTGTCTTGTGAGTTCTGGAAGTTACCTCGTTATAGACTATGATAAGAGGAGAGCTAACCTGTCACTAGAATCCGGTGTAAGCCTGGTGATTTCAGACATTTGTGCTCATGGTTTGTCTTTTAACCCCTTAAGCCGAACGCCTGAAAGTAGTTAAAGACCAGAACATTTATTTTAGTTTTTGCCTCCTTGCGTTTCAACAGTTGTAACTTTTTTTATTTTTTCATTGCCGCTGTTGTATGAGAATTCGTTTTATTCGAGACAAGTTGTACTTTATGGTGGAATAGTTAAGTTCACTTATAAATAATTATTTTTTTTTTTTTTTTTACACCATTCAAATTTCACACTTAATAACTTGTTAGATTAATTCTACAGGTTATTACGGTCGTGTGGATACCAAATATGTGTAGTTTTTTTTTGTGTGTAATTTATGCACAATTATTTTTTATTAAATTTTTTTTCTTTTTTTACACTTTTTTTTTCTTTTTCACTTAATCCCATGGAGAACTGTTTGACATTTTTTTTTTTTACACTTAGTAATGTATTAGCATATTCATATATGCTAATACATTATAATCTGTGTCACTTTGACACAGCCAGTGATCAGGACAGCACACAGTGCGTCCTGGTCACTGGCTTGATACACAGACAGCTCTGGTGCCACTCTAGGTCCCCAGAGCTGACTGTGCAGCCGCTCCCCGGGCTCTGTCGGGTCACCGGGTGTTCCGATCACCCAACAGAGCAGGGGAAACCCTTTGAATGCGCTGCGGTAACGCACCGCCGCAATCAAAGGGTTAAAGCATCGGGTTGTGGAGGTTTCCTCCGCTCCCCGGTGCCTGTAGGAGATGCTCTGGGATCGGGGCTGTGTAGTACAGCCCCGATCCTAGCGAAGCTGCGGCGCTGGGCACCGCAAACTCCGATGTCTGCAGCGACGCCAAAAGACGTCGCTGCAGACGAACGAACCGCACCAGCCGACGTCAAGTCGGCGGGCGGTCGTTAAGGAGTTAATTTGTTCTAGACAACAAAACTATAGAAAAACAACAACACTTTCTCTTGAATTGGGGACTGATCTGGACCAATGTAGTGTACTAATTGGGGTTTTTTAGTTTAAATACAACAGATTATCTGTAACACATATAATGTTAGAACAGTTTCCTCACTAGTCGCAAGATGGTATGGTATAAAGTAGCCTAGAGCTCAACATATATTCCACCACAAACGATAAATGAATTTAAACAATACGCAAAAAATTCTTAACTGCCTTTGGCTAAGGACCAAGAAGTATCCCTAGTATGCCCTGATTAGATAGCTGGTATAGCCCTAGCCTACAATTAACAGGTTGGTCGCCCCGACAAGGACGACCCCCACCTGGAACCTTATGCTGTCAAGGGCCGGAGCCAGGACCAGCTACCTAATCGGGGCATGCTAGGGATATTCCTTGGTCCTTAGCCCAAGGAAGTTTAAGATTTTTTGTGTATTGTTAAAATTGATTTATCGTTTGTGGTGGGAGATGTGTTGTGCTAGGAGCTATTTTATGGGAAGATAAGATTTTTTAAATGATTTAATAAAAGCTATGTTTTAAGATGATTTTTTTCCTTATCTATGTATTTATTTTCTTTAGAGAAGAAACCTCTTTGGGGGGGGGAGGGGTTCTAATAGATATGTATAAATATATTAAAGGTCAATGTAAAGAGCTCTCCAATGATCTTACACCACGGATTGTATCTAGAACAAGGGGGGCATCTTCTACATCTAGGGGAAAGAAAGTTTCTTCATGAATATAGAAAGGAATTCTTTACTGTAAGAGCAGTGAGACCGTGGAACTCTCTCGCAAAGGAACTTGTCATGGTGAATTCACTAACAGAGTTCAAAAAGGGTCTGAGTGCATTTCTAGAGTGTAATTATATAACTAGTTATATAATGACCAGGATTCTGGAGAAGGGTCGTTGATCCAGGGATTTTTCTGATTGCCAGATTGGAGTCGGAAAGGAATTTTTCCTAAAATCAGGGCAATTGGCTTCTACCTCATGGGGATTTTTGCCTTCCTCTGAATCAACACTATAGCACGAAAGGCTGAACTGGATGGAAGTCTTTTTTTTTTTTTTTTTTTTTTTTTTTCAGCCTATCGACCTCTGTGGTTTGGCATGAACAGCCTGCCAAGTGTTGCCACTTGCTGCACCCAACAACGTCAGATCAGCTGTTTAACAGATATCTGCCTTTCGATCAACATCTGTCATACTTGTGCTAATGCTGCATCAAGTAACGTGGTAGTATTTAGTGAGGGATCGGTAGGGTCACTGAGTTGACATGGTGTTCATAGATTTTGGCAGCGTATTATGATTGAAAATGGGCTAATATTAAAGTTTTTTAAGCTGTTCTGTTGTCCTCTTATATTTGTTACTATTAGCTACACATGCCTCCTACTAAATCTGCTGACTAATTGATAAGTGAACCAGCCATCATCTAGCACTTGTGACGGCGTGTGTATAAGACAGACTTAACACATTGCATTTGAGTTTTGTTGGCTACTAGTTCTTTTGTGTGTTTTTTTTTTTTTTTTTTTTTGAATCCTCATTTTGGGGGAAAAATATGTGGTAACCAGAGCGAAGCGTAATTATTTATTTATTTTTTTGCTTGATAACAGCTATTTTATGACACTTAGGTAATAAACACATTTTCTGAATTTAGATCACTAAAGCTCAACCATGGTATAGTGAAGCCTTGTGATATACTTGCTTTTTTAATTGCTCATTGTGTGGACTATCTCTACTCACTGTCAGTGTATGTAATCCTCCTTTATATCCTAAGGATGACAGTCGGGTCCAAAAGTACTAGATCAGCATAGGTTTTCAACTTTTAAACATAAACTATGTCCCCTTCACTGACAGCAGATGGTGATCTTAAAAAATGTTGAGGAACACCACGGTTTTGTGCAGGGGTGGGCAATTCTCCTATGGGGCCACCTGAGAAATTGGAATGGTTTTAGAGGGCCAGACTAATATTTAACTCCGTTGTACCCAATGCCTTTATACTATAGACCCTGGAGTCGATTTCTAAGCTCTTATCAATCGAGTTGAGGCCTTAACAACCAGCTTAACGACTGTCGACGACTTGACAACGCAGTAAGTTATATGTCCCCCAGTATAGGTAATAGGGTGTCCCAATAAGTTATGTCCCCTAGTAGATAGGTATATAGGTTATAGGTACCCTAGTAGGTATATAGGTAGGTTATAGGTCCCTCATTAGGTATATAGGTAGGTTATAGGTCCCCACAGTGGGTATATAGGCAGGTTATATGTCGGACAGCAGGTATATAGGTAGGTTATAGGTCCTCCAGTAGGTATATAGGTAGGTTATAGGTCTCCCAGTAGGTAAATTGGCAGGTTATAGATCCCACAGCAGGTATATAGGTAGGTTATAGGTCCCAGTAGGTATATAGGTAGGTTATAGGTCCTCCAGTAGGTATATAGGTAGGTTATAGGTCCTCCAGTAGGTATATAGGTAGGTTATAGGTCCTCCAGTAGGTATATAGGTAGGTTATAGGTCCTCCAGTAGGTATATAGGTAGGTTATAGGTCCCACAATAGGTATATAGGCAGGTTATAGATCCCACAACAGGTATATAGGCAGGTTATAGGTCCCCCATTTGATATATAGGTAAGTTATAGGTCCCACAATAGGTATATAGGCAGGTTATAGGTCCCACAACAGGTATATAGGCAGGTTATAGATCCCACAACAGGTATATAGGCAGGTTATAGGTCCCACAACAGGTATATAGGCAGGTTATAGGTCCCCCAGCAGGTATATAGGCAGGTTATAGGTCCCACAACAGGTATATAGGCAGGTTATAGGTCCCACAACGGGTATATAGGCAGGTTATAGGTCCCACAACGGGTATATAGGCAGGTTATAGGTCCCACAACGGGTATATAGGTAGGTTATAGGTCCCACAATAGGTATATAGGCAGGTTATAGGTCCCACAACAGGTATATAGGCAGGTTATAGCTCGTCCCACAACAGGTATATAGGCAGGTTATAGCTCGTCCCACAACAGGTATATAGGCAGGTTATAGCTCGTCCCACAACAGGTATATAGGCAGGTTATAGCTCGTCCCACAACAGGTATATAGGCAGGTTATAGCTCGTCCCACAACAGGTATATAGGCAGTTTAATAGCGTTTCCGTCCCAGTCAGACAGGTATATTGAAAATAAAATAACTAAGCTCGTCCCCCCAACGTGTATTAGCCCGCAGGTTTCAGCTCGTCTCCACAACAGGATATCATTTGCACAGTGTATGCTCGTAGCCACAACCTTAGTGTCATTAGCTCGGTACATAGCTTGTCCACAAGGTATAAGGCAGGTTATAGTCGTCCCACAACAGGTATATAGGAGGTATAGCCGTCCACAACAGGATATAGGTTTAGCTCGTCCCAAACAGGTATATAGGCAGTTATGTGTCCCAACATATATAGGCAGGTAAGCCGTCCCACAAGGTATATAGGCGGTTATAGTCGTCAACAGGATATAGAGGTTAGCCGTCCACAACGTATAAGAGGTATAGCTCTCCCACACTAAAGGCGTTATACTCGTCCCACAACAGTATATAGCAGGTTATAGCTCGTCCACAACAGTATAAGGCAGTTATAGTCGCCACAACAGGTATAGGCAGGTATGCTCCACAACAGTATTGGCTTATAGCTCGCCCAACGGTTATTGGAGGTATAGCCGCCCACAACAGTATAAGCAGTATAGCTGTCCCCACAGTTATAGGCGGTTATAGCTCGTCCCACAACAGGAATAGGCGTTATAGTGTCCACAACAGATATAGGCGTTATACTTGTCCAAACAGTATTAGCAGGTTATGTTGTCCACAACAGGTATAAGGCAGTTATAGCTCTCCCACACAGGTTATGGCAGGTTATACTCGTCCCACAACGTATATAGGCAGGTATAGCTCGTCCACAACGTATAGCAGGTTATAGCTCGTCCCCAACAGTAGAGAAGCTATGAAAAATAAAAAAAACTAAGAGTACCCGCCTTTCCCCCGCTCCCGGAAGCTCCCGCTGTTCTCAGTCTTCTTGCACAGGCAGCCTGATGACACTTGCACCACCTGTGCTGTGTACTCCGGTGAGCCACAAGCCTTTGTTCTCTGCTCCGCAGAATCCTGCAACTCTGTGCATCCAAAGGATTTCGGCGACATCGGGGGACTACTGAGTTACATGTAATGTCAGGAAATCTCACGCGGGCTGGTCAGTGCTAGTCAGAGGGCCGGATGTGGCCCACGGGCTGTACAATGCCTAGGTCTGGATTTTGTGTCTATTACGTACATGCGATCTGGAAATAAACCTAGACGTGGTCCAAGAGAGACCACATTTGTCTTACAGATTCCTTTGGTCCGGCCACGTTATGTCAGGATGATTTTTTCAAAATATGTCTATTAAGGCCTAAAATGTGATCTGAGACCTAGGAATTAGGAGACAGATGGAGAAGTGTATGATTGCAGGATCCGACTACACAGTGTGTTACTATGGCAACATAGGCTTGTATATCGTATCAAATATGAACTGAGATCATAAGATGTACTAAAACGACAATTTGACCACACACTTCTGATACTGTTATAGATACAAATGAATTAAGCTTATCTCATTTGGTACATTTTTATTAACATATGGCAAAGTAAATTGAAGATGTGCAAGAAACCTGTATTACTGTAAGCTGCACCCTTGAGTGGACAGTGGTGCCTTGTGACCTTTGTGCTCATCTGTAATACTATTTTTATGTGCACCCAGTTAATCATTAGCCTGTGCGCTGCTGAGATCAATTTGCAATCACCCTGTATATATCAACACCGGCAAAAAGATTTATGAGGATGAATGTTACAAATCCGCAAATGTACCAAAAAGATCAGATCCATGATACAAAGAGCTTGTGGTGCGTGATCATGCATGAGTGACTAAACCCGTGATTCATTGTGTCTCACACATCGCAGCGTTTACATGAAAATGGCCATGTTCTCCTACTTTATTTTATACACATTCACAGACCTATTGGGAGTACTGTGTCCTCGATCTATGTACACATTCAGCATCTCCTCTGCTTCATTAAGGACCCAGCAGTGTAAAAATCAAAGGGTCACCTACACAGTGTGTGGTTAGAAATGTCCTACGCGATAAATAGGTACAGTTGTCTGCTACTTCGCTGGTTAGCTTTTATGGATGACAGAGAAATGTTTCTCCTAAGGGTATGTTCACATGGCGTAATTGCGGGGCGCATTTCGCCGCATATTTGCCCTTAAATACGGCCAAAACGCACGCCGCAGTTACAGTAATTCATAGCTCTCATAGAGAACTATGAATTATGTATCGTCTCCCCCTGCGTACAATACGATCATATTGCACGCCAAGGGAGAGAAGTGACACGGCACTTACACTCCGCTGCTAATGCAAGTGAATGGGGCCGGCTGGGGGCCAGCCCACCCGTGCTTTAGAAGTACATGCTGGACAGCTCGTATTTATAAGTAGAGAAAAGAAAAAAACAGAAGGGACGCTCCTTATAGTGTAAGATGTCAGTCTACCAATTAGTTGGTGAGGTACAGTGGTAAAGTGCAGGCTCACCTGATCGAGTTGTGCGACTAATTTAGAGGCACAACTCTCATAAGCATTTACAGGACTCAGTCTAGGTCCGTCAGCGGCAGCCATGGAACTCTTCTCCGAAGCGGCAAAAACTGCAGCAGCGGGCGTGAACAGTGGAAGATAGAGAGAGAAAAAACTACGGTCCTCGGCGCTCGTCTATTCCATTGAGAGCTATGATTACATGTTCTTTCCCCTAGTGCACAAAACGCTCCCGGAGAAAGAACTGACATGTCAATTCTTCCCATCGATGAATGAGTCATTGAGAGGCTTCAGAGGTACGCGCTGGCCAGCGCGTACCTCTGAAGCTGCGGGCATATAGCGGTGCGTACACTATAACCGTCTGGACATACCCTAAGGACATGGATTGCTGGAACCATGTCCTATGGTCTGATGAGACCAAGATAAACTTCATTGGTTCAGATGGGGTCAAGTGTGTGTCGGCGACAAGGTGAGGTGTACAGAGATAAGTGTTTCTTGGTGCATGGTGGGGGGAGTGTCACGCCTTGCGGCTGCATGATAATGACCCCAAACACACCTCTGACTGCCTTGCTAAAGAAAATGAGGTTAAAGGTGCTGGACAGGCCAAACATGTCTCCAGACCTAAACCCTGTTGAGCATCTGTGGAGTATCCTCAAACGGAAGGTGGAGGAGAGCAAGATCTCGAACATCCACCAGCTCCATGATGTCGCCATATAGGAGTGGGAGAGGATTCCCGTGACAATATGTGAAGCTCTGGTGAACTCCATGCCCAAGAGAGTTAAGGCAGGGCTGGAAAATAACAGTGTCCACACAAAATATTGGCACTTTGGGCACAACTGGCCCATTTGCACTTAGGGGTGTACCCATTTTTGTTGTTAGTGGTTTTGACATTGATGGCTGTGTTATTTTGAGGGCACGCCAAATTTACCCTTCTATAACTGTACACTGACTACTTTACATTGTATCCAAGTGTCATATCTTCAGTGTTGTCCCATGAAAAGATATAATATAATATTTACACGATTGCTTGTATACTATAATGGCTTTTCTACCTAGCTATAATGAAAGTAGTAGTATAGCAGCCAAGGTTTCATTAGGCCCTGGCTGCCATAACAGACTGCTGGTGCCCCTTGATCCAGTCATGGGGGGCCGATCGGACAATGGAATAATGCACATTTGTTTGTTTTTTTTAACTCCCTGCCTTTAAAGAGCTGTAATGGTGGTGTCGCCAACGTGTAAAAAGATGATCAAAAAATAAGACACGGTGTAGATAAAAAAAAATGAGAAGGTGAATGCACTACTTACCCAGCCTACATGCGGTGATTGACCACTTTCATTTACAACTTTCTATGCATCCTATGTGTACAGAGCAAGCTGTCAATCACTGTGTGTAGGTGGGGAAAGTGGGACTTGCACTGTCTCTTATGGAGGTCTGTCAGGATTTTCTCTGCTCCAAATCCTATAAACCTATATAGCACAGAGCTCTGCTTAACCCCCCTATCACATCCTGCTCTCAAACAGGGCAGTATAAACCACCAGATAGATTCACTTCACATTAGGCCCCATTAACATCATGTTTTCAGCCTTTGGTGATGGTTTCCATTGGGACACCTTGAAAACCATTATCGTAACATATAATGCAGCGGGGCTGAGGCAGGAACGTAGACTGTGTGGTAGACCTTGCTTGTGTTTCCAGTGCATTAAGTGTGTATGTAGAGAGAATAAAGCAAACATAGTCTGAAGGAGACTGCAGTTAGCCTATAGATGCCTATGGCTCCAGCTGGCATACTTTGGGAAGCCTTTCACGTGGTTTCCTGACAGAGTGTGTTGTCAGTGGAGCATTAAAGGGGTTGTCTCACTACATTGATGCATCGTACCTCAGTCCTGTTTTCTTGGTTTCATTTTGAATTCAGAGGCGTGTTTACTGACTTCTAATAGGCTGCAGTAGAAGCCAGGTTGTAGCGATAGCAACCAGTGCTGGCAGCCTATCGTGAGAGATTGAACAGGTCTGTAACTATAGCGACCGGAGGAGCTCATGCAGCCTAAACAAGAGGGGATATCTAGGAATAGGTAGGACACCGTTAATGGACATATGTTGCAAAGTGACTTGTTGCAAGATCTTTAACATAAAAAGCAGCAATCCTTGTAGTGAGACAACCCCTTTAATTGCAGATTAAATGAGTCTATATTGTTTTTTTCGTTGTAGAATAATATCGGTTGACTTATTTTTGGATCTGTTGAAATATATACAGCTAGATGTGATGTACACTTAAAAAGTTTGGCATACTTGTTTTAACAACTCCTGATGGTCTTTGGTCCACAAAGTACAGTATAAAACTTGAATGCAGAAATTGATTGGCTGGCTGTTGCTTGATGGCCCAAATGCAATAGTGGGAATGAGCCCATAAATGAATATAATATTTTGTTGAGGTGCCTAGAACAGATCTGCAGATGACATTGTGTGGTAGGACGTGTATCGCTCTGAACTGAAATTAATGGGAGTTCCATATGACCGTTAAACTAGATTTGCCTGTAAATTGCCTAGAAGATTAAATAGAAATTTTTTATCTAATCTTTGAGTGTGCACATTTTCCAGGAAACCTTTCTGAGCACTGAGAGTCTTGTAGCTCTGTGTGCCGCAGATATTTCTATGAACGTGTATTTTTAGCTGGTTCTTATGTCATTCACGCACAGATTTAATGCCTTTCAACTGCGAAATGAATCAGGGTAAACGGCGCAAATAGCTAAAATTATTAGCCAGCTATAAAGGTGCAGTTATGAGTAACAGCCCGGCACAGTTCATCTTCCCGGCTGGCAATTTGAAATGACGTTCTCCCCGCTCCTTCGGGAACTGTAAATTGTCATTTGCAATTTGAAGAGCTTGTGTAAGAAGTGCAGTAAGGTATGTAGACTTGTTCAAGTGCAGGTAATTCATGTTTCCCACATGTACTGTCCCAATAAGACGCCTTTAAATGTGGCCTTCGAAAATCTTCTTTTTTGGGAACGTTGCTTCCTTTCTTGGTCAACATAGCTTAGTGTCTCGGCTCCATATATGTTCCATATTGTCTCGGCTCCATATCTGTTTTCACATTTTGTTTTACAGTTTTATATATATTTTTATATGTATAACTGTGTGGTAAAACAAAAGTTCTGTTTTATTGTGTCCATTGCAGTCACAATCTTAACATTTTCCCAAAAGTAAATATCTTATCTTTACATTTTTTAGTTTTACGTAGCTTGTGTAGAGTTGACTGGAACCCCTCTTACTTGGGTGGCAAATGTTATGTCCCCACGGCACGGGTTTTCCGCCCGGTGGTTTTTCCACCCGCGGGCCGCTCAAAAAACATTGAGCCTGTTCATTCTTCCATCTGGTTTCCGGACGGAATATGAACACCTCAATGGGAGGGGGGAGGGCTGTTCTCCGCTCATCGCGGAGAAAAGCCGCCCCTTACCCCGCGACCGTGGGGACGGCCGCAAAACCAGACAAGTACCGGCCGGGTAAACCGACCGGTATTTGTCCACTGCTGTGTGAACGCACCCTAAGGCTAGGTTCACACGGCTTAACTGCTTAATTACGCCGTGTGGACGGGGGCAGGGCGGGAGCGGGGGAGGAAGTGGGGGGCCGGCAACTCGCCGGCCCATTGACAATCATTACCAGCGGCGCGTATACACCGCTGGTAATTCACATGTCACTTATCTCCCCCCTCGGCGTATTCGCTGAGCAGGGAGAGGAGACGTAATCCATAGTTTTCTATGAGAACTGTGGATTACCCTAATGACTGGGCCGTTTTCAGCCCGAAATATGCGCACTCTGGTGCGTAATTACGGACCGAATTACGGCCCATTTTAAGCCGTGTGAACATGGCCTTAGAGCGCTAAACTGGCTCTGGTAAAAACATAGCAGTTACAGCTCCTACTAGGAACCTGGCAATCAGCAGAAAGGAAGACATGGCAGGAAATGGTCAGTGTAGCTTTATATGCATATCAACTGGACGTGCATTGTCCGCAGTAGGCAAGGGAGAATGACAATCATGTTGTCCCAAAATTACCTCTGGCTTTTTATGTTACAACTTCTGTAAAAACTAGTTGTATCATTAATTATTGTGTTTTTACAAATTGAAACTATATAGTGAAACACATTCCATTTTTAATTTAATCAAATCTGTTTTTAATTTTTTGATAGATTTTTTTTTTCCCTATTTACCACACATGATTAGGAGGGCAGTCATGTTTTCTGAACTCCTGACAAGGAACCGACTCATTGACTTCTGTTGGAGAATTCTCTAGGCATGTTCTGTGACCTGTACAGACGTCATTGTGCAGGGAAGGGGTGATCTGTGTCCATCGCTTGTTATGACTCCTGTGATTATCTATATGTTGTCACCTTTCATTATAAACCTGCTTGTGAATATGAGGTGGCTTAGTGGCTAAAAAAAAAAAAACCCTGCAACATTTAAGAATTCAATTTATTTTTTTTGTGTGACGGATAGTGATATGGAAAATTAAAATAAAGACTGAAACAATAGGTTATTTTTTGATGGCACATTGAAACATTCCTTTTACAGCGTTTTTTTTTTTTTTTTTTTTTAATATTCCCTACTCACCTTCCAAGAGCCATCACTTATTTATTATAAGTCGTATTTGGTACAGTGAAGGAAATAATTATTTGATCCCTTGCTGACTGTAAGTTTGCCCATGGACAAAAACATGAACAGTCTATAGTTTTAATGGTAGGTTAATTTTAAAAGTTAGAGATTAGAATATCAAAAATAAAATTCAGAAAATCACATTGTATAAACTATATAAATTTATTTGCATTTTGCAGTGAGAAATAAGTATTTGGTCCCTCTGGCAAATGAGACTTAATACTTGGTGGCAAAACCCTTGTTGGCAAGCACAGCAGTCAGATGTTTTTTGTAGTTGATGATGAGGTTTACGCACATGTCAGGAGGAGTTCTGGTCCTCTCCTCTTTGCAGATCATCTCTAAATCATTAAAATTTTGAGGATGTCGCTTGGTAACTCGGAGCTTCAACTCCCTCCATAAGTTCTCTATGGGACTAAGGTCTGGAGACTGGCTTGGCCACTCCATGACCTTTAATGTGCTTCTTTTTGAGCCACTCCTTTGTGCCTTGACTGTATGTTTTGGGTCATTGTCTTGCTGGAAGACCCAGCCATGACCCATTTTTAATGTCCTGGTGGAGCGAAGGAAGTTGTCACTCAGGATTTTATGGTACATGGCTCCATCCATTCTCCCATTTATGTGGTGAAGTAGTCATGTGACCTTAACAGAGAAACACCCTCAAAACAATGTTTCCACCTCAATGCTTGACAGTGGGGACATTGGTCTTTGGGTCATAGGTAGTATTTCTCTTCCTCCAATCACGGCGAGTTGAGTTAATGCCAAAGAGATCAATTTTTGTCTCCTCTGATCACAGCACCTTCGCCCAATCACTCACAGAATCATCCAGGTTTTCATTGGCAAACTTCAGACGGCCCTGTACATGTGCCTTCTTGAGCAGGGGGACCTTGTGGGCACGGCAGGATTTTAAACCATTACGGGGTAATGCGTTACCAGTGACTTTCCTGGTGACTGTGTTCCCAGCTGTCTTGAGATCATTAACAAGTTCCCCCTGTGTAGTTTTAGGCTGATCTCCCACCTTCCTCATGATCAAGGATACACCCCATGAGGTGAGATTTTGTATTATGCCCAAGATCTATGTTGATTGACAGACATTTTGTATTTCTTCCATTGTCTTACTATTGGACCAACAGTTGTCTCCTTCTCACCCATCGTCTTACTTAATGGTTTTTGTAGCCCATTCCAGCTTTGTGCAGTTCTATGATCTTCTCCCTGACATACTTAGAAAGCTCTTTGGCCTTGCCCATGTTGTAGAGGTTAGACTCTGACGGATTGAGTCTGTGGACAGGAGTCTTTTACAAAAGTGACTATTTAAGACCACTATCTTTAATGCAGATAACGAGTTGATTAGGAGCATCTAACTGGTCTGCAGGAGCCAGAACTCTTAATGGTTGGTAGGGGATCAAATACTTATTTCTTTTCAGCAAAATGCAAACTATATATATATATACATATATATAATATATATATATATATTATATATATATATATATTATATTTAATTATTTCATATTCTGACTCCCATAACATGCTTTTTATAAATTGAACCTTTACAATCGGGAGTACCGGTTACATCTAATTTCTTATTTTTTTTTGTTAGTTATAAATGCAAAAGTTTTTTTTTTTTTTTTTAAATGTTTATGTACATTTTTACATGCGGTTGCTTAATCACTTGTACGGTATACTGCAATAATACTGGCGTAATACAGTATATTGTCAAATGAAACCGATGATCTAGAGGCAGGGTATAATAGAAGAACGGTTTTGTTTCTTTTCCCCTTGTGTCACTATCTGTAATAACAGAAATAGCTTTGTGGAGCATAATGAGCCGCTGTTGTAAAACGATCACTTCTCTTTAGTGGCTTCATTATAATCATAGGCAGGGTAACATTGAAAAGGGAACACCTGTATTATTTAGCTGGAGCCAGATGGGTAAGGTGGTGGCTCAGTTGGTAGTTTGGTTGCTTCCTTGTTCTGAAGTCCTGGGTTTGAATCTGACCAAAGGCAGTGTGTATGCACTACTCACAAAAAGTTAGGGATATTTTGACTTTTGGCTGAAATTTTAGGATGAGCATAACATTTCTTGAATTTTTTTTTTTATTTTTTAAATGCACTAAAGGAGACCATCTCTTACCTTTTTAGAATGCAGATGTCAAACTGTTCAGTGTTTCATTACTTTTCGCACAACTTGCTGATCTCTAACAAGGAGCTTAATGGCAAAATTCCAGGTGTTTGATCCCGCGTCACCCCACAAATTTAGGGAATCGATCTGAATTGGGATTTGGTGTGTGTATATGTATGTATATATAATGCACACAAACATCTGACATCAGGCCTCTTGGTAAAGGGTTGCGGTCCTGTTGGACTGTTGCATTGAAAGGACACAGAGACTGTTGTGGCCCATTGACCACCTTCTTTGTTGACAGATGTAGACTTTGTTCATGTTGGCGTTTTGCCTCCACATAGCTTTGTTTAATTGTTTTTACAGGAAACGGTTTATATTAACTCCACTATTGAGTTGTTTTGGCTTTATTTAGTCATTTGGCCTCCATTCACTCACTATGCTGTTTTAAACAGTATGAGAGGATGGAAAATTGATGCTCTGGGTCAGATCTTGAAACGGTCTTATCATAAAAAACTTTTTCTGTTGGAAAAAGCAACCAAAGAGAGCTCAGCTTTTATTTTTCAAGAGCGTTCAAAGCAGGGAAAGCAATGCTGTTATTTGTCTAAAAAGAAAGATAAATTAAGTTTGTTGCTCAACTGGAACCAGTGTCATTAATCTGTTTTTTATTTTTTATTACTTAGTTGCTAAATTCAGCATCTCTTAAATTTTTGGGGAAATTGACTCCTTAACCCATATGTGAACACATGGGTCTGTGTGGATAAGATCTAGTTTTTCAGTTGCTGGGATTGAACCATTTTTCAGATTATCTATGCCAATTCTATGCATTGTTCGGAATGCTGTTTCCCAATGTACAGGTAAATGCAACCATAATAATAATTTTTTTTTTTATTTTTAATTATGATTTTTATCGATTTTTACCATGAACATTAGAAAACCATTATTACTGTGACACATTGCTTTAGCCAACGTAGTATTTTCACTTTTTTATAGTTTACAGCAGGTAGTTTGCGCTTGATACATGCTGTGTGATCTATTTACTATACCACATAGCAAGCCCGTGACTGCTGTCGGAGTTGCTGCGTAACTGCAACCTATTGGAGATTAAAATTAACAAATCAACGTGTCCCTCAATTAAAAGGATTTTATAGGTGTGCACATGTTCTGAGTGGTGGAAGCTGCTGCCATGTTCTTCTGGAGGCCTCTAATCTCCATGGACAACAGAAGGATCAAGTCCTGAAATTCAGCTTGCCTGATCCCCCTTTACTTGGACCATATTTATCAGTAAAGAGTCTCCAACACAAAACACAGCAGCACACAATAGGAATTAAAACCTATACAAACACTGAAGTCCTAAAACATGTTATTTCTATCCTCTGTACATGAGTAAAATAGGTTTTTAGTGCACATTTTAATCAACTTGCCCACCTACCAAGTCATGGTAACCTCATGTTGTGGGTCCTTAAAGGGGATTTGCCGAGACAAAGATTCTTACCTCTCAGCTTAGCCCAGGCAGAATGTCAACAAATCACTCTGAGTCATGAAGCTGCAGGGGAGAGAGGGTGGGGGCGAGTGAGGAATCCAAGGGAGCGTCTCAAAACTTAAGTGAAATAATAAACAGTACAGCAGTGGATTCTAAATACAGCAGACACAGGCTCATACACTGCACTGTCAGGAGGAGCCTTATCTGCTAAGATGTTATGCAAACAAATCACGGACCTGAAAGAGAGAGAGACACACACAGCCAGAGCACAGAGCTGTGCATAAGGGATCCTGTGACATGTTCACTGAAATAAAAAAAACTATAACTTGTGGCTTCTGTGTACAAAAGACAACAGCTTTTCTACACAGCACTTGAAAGCTTCTTCATGTTCTCTCTCATCAGATAAAGCAGGGATCTAATTACTCTACAATTAGTTTATTCTGTATACAAAAGAAAACATATTGCTACCCGGTGCCTTAAAAACTTCTGCAGCTCAGTCTCATCAGATAAGATGATCTATCTGCACAAGCCCGTCCAGCTCTTGTCAGGCGTATCTAATAGACTCTTTGAAGTAACCAAGGGCATGTAAGGAAGGCTGTAGCTCTCTCAGACTGCAATTTTTGTAATCACATATATTTAGAAAAGTGATTAAAAACCCATTTTGGAGGATTCCACGTCAACATTACATCGTGGCAAAACCCCTTTAACGCTGCCTCTTTGTGGGCTAAAGCTGCCATTGGACAATCCTAATATACTCATTTCTAGTTATTAGAATGAATTATTCTGGCTTTCCTACCTTGTCATTATAAGCACCAAATGTTCTTCCCATGAGTGTGTCAGAACTGAGTTGTTACGTTTCCAGTTAGCATCGACTTGTTTCTGGTGATACTTGAGGATCTGGTTTGCTTTTGTAGTTTGTTGGGAGTTGTTCTTTCAGGCTTAAAAATAAATAAATCTTGATTCCTTTGAGTCACTATGACATAGATAAATGGAACTATGTTAGTAAACTGCATTGAATTTAGACAGTGATTTGTTTGACATGCAATTATTTGAGAGACGGATCCGACCGGCGCGATGCAAACACGCAGCGGCGATCTCTCATGTGAACGCCGCTGCATGTCTGTCATTTCGGGCAGTGATCAACTCACTGCTAATTGTTAGATGCGTCTCTGGGTCGGTTTTTTTGGTCCCCGAGACGCATCTGAAAAGCGGATGTGAACACGGATGCAAGACGCCATGTGAACATACCCTTAGTCTTTGTGGATTTTTTACCTTTTAGATAAAAGTAAACAACTCCTGTTTGTCTGTGGAGCTACACATGATCTAAAGCTTGTAGTGGAAATCGTGATGGGATTGGTTATATTTTTACTCTTGTGATCCTTTATCTGTGCTACACTAGAGATGGCTGATAAAGGTTTCTCCCTTTATGACCTTTCAGTCATATCATATGGGCATATTAATAGCAAAGTCTAATGGCTCTAGAATCCAGGGCTGTGGGGTCGATAATCCAAAGCTCCAACTCCTCAATTTCCCTAACTCTGACTCCCACTCTCTCATACATGGTGCATGTTTAAATGATGCATTTACTGTAGTAATATGGTAACATCAGGGTTTTTATCACCCTTAGACAATATCCACACAGTATATAAAAACAATCGTATTTTAGGTGGTTTTAGGACTCTAAAAACGCTGAAAATACGATTGTCCAGCCAGCCCATAGACTTTTGGAGAAAAAAAAGACCTGTAGTCTACACAGGTCGTTTTTTTCCCGATCCTTTTCTGTGGTTTTAGGCGCCTGTCGTCTTTCTGTCTGTTTCCCGTACATTCAGTTGTATGGGTTGATAGGAAAAAAGCTAATACCCACCGCGGTTTTTGTGCAAAACGTGACAAAAACCACGGTTGTGCGTTGGGCAAAAACCAGTCGACTTTCAGATGTGTTTTGTCCGATGCTGTGTGGATTTAGCCTTAGGCTAAATTCCCACAGCATTAGACAAAGTCCGAAAGTCGACCGTGTTTTTTCCGATGCACGACTGCCACTGTATTTTGCAAAAACAGCGATCGATCCTCGTTTTTTTGCCGTCGGCCCATACAATTGATTGTATGGGAAGATGACAAAAACAAACTTAAAGCGCTGGCGTATTATAAAACATGTTGTATAATCCGCCGGCGCCAGAAGACGAGCAGAGAAAAAACGACCTGTGTAGACTACAGGTTGTTTTTTCTATTACGGTCTATGGGCTGCCTGAACTATCTGATTTCGGCAGTTTTAGAATCCTAAAAATTGCCAAAAATAAGATTGTTTTGCTATGCCGTGGAGACATAGCCTTATGATACAGTAATCAAGCTATTTAGGTGGAACATGCACTGACCAGCAAAAGGGTAACAATGTTATGAACTTTTAACTTTCAAGCTCCATGTCTTCCCATCCACTACAGCTTTGAATGTGAGACTACCATCATCTTGTGTATCTTATACATAAATTTGACTTGCAAGTGTTTCACATCTGCTTAGTTCTGCAGATTCTTGTCACGTAACTGCATTGTTACTGTTTTGCTCCTAAACGGCTCTCTATCAGATTCAAGCATATCTCGACTGAAATCTGATCCCAGGTCTCTTCTACACAATCCCAATGTTGGTTTATACCAGTCGATCAATTGAACGCTTCTGGGTAGAGCAGAAGAAAAAGCTTTATTCGTAGTGTGTTTAGGTCTGGGGACTGTACAGGCCAATACTCCATTGTCATTGAATCATTTCTTTGCCAAACTTGACGGTTCGTTGTCCTGTTGGAACACTTTGTCGTCCTTTTCATACCCATAGTATGTACGAAGTAACTCCTCTTGTAGGACATTCACCTATAGTTCAGCATTGAGATCTACTTCGATCCTGGTCAATTATCCAACATCTTTGGCTGTGAAACATCCCCATATCATCAGGCTTCCTTCACCGAACTTGACAGTTCCTTCAATTTTCAATTTCTCGATCAATTAGCCCTATTCTTCCAAACCTATTTGCCCCCATCAGAGCCCGATCTATTGACTTTTATCTCATTGCTCCAAATCGCCCGTTTCCAATCTTCCAATTTTCGTACTTTTTTGCAAACGAGCCAACGGTTCTTCACCTTTTTTCGGGCCATCAATCAAGACTTGTGTAATGCGTGTTGCCCGGTGCTTGCATGGACATCTGTGATCTCACTCTTACGAAGCATACGAGCCACCTCCACTGCCGGGTCTGTCACGTTAGCACCTATAGACCTTGTGATGAGCCAACTCGTTGACTCTGATATTTTGCCTGGACGTCACCTCTTGGCTTTTGAATGGATGGACTCATTTCATATTCTTCGAGCTGTCAGGGCCTCACATGATGCAGGTTGGAAATTTTCTTGGCCTAGAGATGCTATCGATGAGCTGGATGATGCAGTTTCTCTTTTTTTGGGAAATCTTCTTTGACTGCTCCTCTATTCAAACCAGTGACCTTTTGCTTGGGAATCGGCCCAATAACACACTGAGCTATTAGGGAGTGTGAGAACAGGTTGTAATTTGTAGTAACAAGAAGAAAAAAGATTGTCCCACCACCAGGAGCAAAACATTAACAATGCAGTTACATGACAAGAATCTGCAGAACTAAGCAGATGCTGAACAGCTGCAGGTCAAACTTATGGGGGTAAGG